>JAANYP010001429.1:1214936-1447436 GCA_020465985.1 Centrapalus pauciflorus | reverse complement strand
ATAGAGTGTGTGAAAAAGAAAGCAACCTTTTCCCTTATGTGTGTGCGTAGTGTGTGCAGTGTGTGTGTAATAGAAGCAATTCAAAGTAAATAAAATAATACATATACACATGTATTTGTTTCGATAATTGTCTGCATAAAATCAGAAACTGAAAACAAGTGCAACCAAATATATATATTGACACATATATTCATGCATGATTAAAGTATGTGTGTGCTGTATAGAGTTTGTATATATACAAGTCAATAAAAGGGAAATTGATGTCAAGGATTGAATATAGCAACCATAAATAAAATCCTAATGTGTGTGGGTGTTTTTATTCAAATTAGCTCCATTAGCCCATTCTTATAGATATAAACATAAGTGCATAAAATTAGTAGAATAATACATATGTGTGTGCATTCATTTAATGGCAAACATAGCTTATAAAACGAATGTAGTTGCATTGAATTAAAGTATAGGATCATGGGTATGATCATATATAATTAGACATCAAAGCATGTGCTTTTGTTCAATAGATTCAGGACTTATAGTCACACCATTTAGTTTTATATCTTAAATAGAGACGTTATGAGATAAATGCATTAACTTGAAAAGGAGTGTTTATTAATTGATTATGCATTAAGGTCATGAACGAGTATAAAATGATATTATGAATAATCAAGTGTATGGATTATAAATACATTTGAAAGCATAATTATGTCATAATGCCCAATGTGTAAGTGCCAAGATCATATATAGAAGTTAAATGCATATAATATCATAAAGTCACTTAAATCATGTCAAGTTAAGTCATAAACTTAATTATGATTCAACAAAGTCTGAGATGACATGATAAGTCTAAAATGCTATAAGTCTATCAATAAGCTTCAAAAATCCAAGAATGCAACATAAATACATATTTGTGTTGTAAAAAGTCAGAAAAAAAAGCTTATGTAAATCGAATTGTCATACATTTAACAGGTTCAGCAAAATCTGAACTATGTTATAAAGTCAAAGTCTATAAAGCCAAGCCAGAAAAGTCAAGATAAAGTAATTAAAGTCAAGCTCAGTTAATAAAGTCAAGCCAAAGTCAAAGAAGCATGTCAGAGCCAAAGTCAGTAAAGTCAGAGCTAAAGTTAGTAAAGTCAAAGCTAAAGTATGTAAAGTCAATTGATAAATCCTAAGATAACTCAGGTGGTGGATTTAATCTGCTTGCGAAAGTCAAAGTCAATAGTCATGCCTAAAACCAGTAACTGTGAGTTATAGATATAACTGTATACATGCTTGTCTTCCTGTGAGACATATTGTTGTTCTAACTTTATTTGAAAGTCTTATATGCTCAGCTAGAATGTGATCTGTGCACACCTTGGTACGGTGATGCCCTGTGGATCATGATAGCTTTTAATATATTATCATGCACACTTGTCTTTACATTTTGAATTAGTCTTGGATATATTATTGTTGCTATCTTGATTCATTACTTCGAATGCTTTCAGTCAATTGCCTTGATATTAATGCTTTCATATGCTTCCGCGTATTCAAGTTTGAGAAAGCCCATGGAAGTCTATGATCAAGTCTACTCCGATGTTTGCCCATGTTGTCTTATTGGTAGCTAGCCCGGTATGTGGCTGATCCCCACATTTAGAAGCGTGTGCATGGGATTAAACATCATCCGATCTTAAGTCCTATGTCTTACTATCAGACCCCGCTACCCCGATTGGCAACGAAGCGTGACGTCGCGGAAGCGTGACATAATCATAATGAACGACCACTATATGGACGTTTTCAAAAATACATCGATATAACCTTAAAAGGTAGAAACGTTTTACATAACCCGTAAATAATAAAGAGTAGTTCGCAAGGTACAGAGATTTGAATACATAATTAAATTATCCAAAATAATGCAAATAAATCTCCGACGGTTTGAAAAAGAATGCGACTCCTTAAGTGCGGAAGCTTGAAAGTGGTTACTTCTGAAGGCATACTTGCCTTAATTACCTGAAAATACATGCTAAAATACGTCAACAAAAATTGTTGGTGAGCTCATAGGTTTACGCGAAAAGACCAGTTGTATGGACATTATCAGATGAGTTGAATTCATAAAATCATAAATTCCGTGTATGTATTACATAAACCATCATGCAACCGAAGCTTAATTAGAATGAGTTTGCCCTGTGCAGTATTCCCATACGTAATACCGTGTGTTGAATATATATGCACTCGCTGTTAGCCGAACCGAGCTAACACGAATGGGGGACATGACTCCCAATAGATCTATCCACAATATACTCGCGCTTACAAATAAATGCAATTAACGGTTCATGATATAAGGGCTGATGGAATCCGAACATGTAATACATATAAGAAATAAACAGTTTTGATGTCCATATGAAAAACAGTGCATGTATTTCCACCCCAATAGATAGTGAAAAATAGGGGCTATGAAGACTCACCGAACTTGTGATGGCAAAACGACGCGCAAAAATGTAAAAGTGCGTTGTTTGATGGGTGATGAAACCGGAGGTGTTTAACCGAGTCCTAAATGATGATAAGGACTTAATATCACTAATATATGATAATATGTATATTTATAGATTTTTATGTCTTAAATCACCCAACATTACAAGTTTATAAATAAGATTTGCTTAAAACGTCAAGTTTATATATATATAATTTTCCAGCTTTTTCGGAGGTTTTTCGGCCTACTTTGAGGCTGTTTTTGACCAAGCTCCAAAATGTTTTAGACTTTGGTTTTCTAGGACATTAAACTACTATATACAAAGGATTTTTAGAATCAAGAACGGCCATTTTTCGAGTTGTTTAGGTTGGTGAAAAATCTCGTTAAAAACGCTATGTTGGCCATTTTTGAGCTGTCAAACTTTCGGTTTCTCAAATAATTTCTGGAGGTCTTAAACTTCAAAATAAATTATGAAAAATTGCAGATCTATAGTTAAGACATAGATCTAACTTTTGAGACAAGAATCAACTCATTTCGTTGAGTTATGAATTAGTTATGATTTTTCAAAGTCGATATAAATTTTCTGCCGGAAATCCGTAGTTTATAAACTTAAAACAACTTATGATTCTTGTTGTTTATTTAAAGACAACTTGTATAAAAGCCATAATAGTTATAAAAACACATATATATCACATGTTTTCATAATATTAACACTTTTATAATGTGTTTACATATTCATAAACACATGTAAAGAAATAACTTAAAATAAAACTAGAAACTTATAAACTTGAGTTTTTATGTAACTTGTTGTTGTTGGTGATTATACATATTATGCAAGACTTATATAAACATGAATATAAGATGATATAAGCTAGAATTTACTTACTTTGATTTGTTAGTAGAGTGAAAATGAGTAGAAGACTTGGTCTTGAAAGAGTTGCACAAGAATACTTTGAAATATTTGAAGAACACCAAAGTTGGAAATTCTGCTCTTTCACTTGGCCTTGGGGCCGGATTTTGAGAGAGGGAGGAAGAGAGCTTTTTGTTGTTGTAGTGTGGAAATGAATGAAGCTCAAGTCCTCTATTTATAGCCAAAGGAAAAAGTCTTGTAATTATGAAAGAGATGGGAGGTGGAGATTGTGTGCAAGTTTGCACAAGCATGGTCAAAAAGTTGATGTAGATTGTGCAAGGTTGGAGGATTAAAATAATGAGGTTGTGTACCTCCTATGGTGGCCGGCCATAGGAGGTAATTATAGTGTATTTTTTTTTTTTTTTGTATAAATGTATTTAAAATGTATTCTTGTATTTTCCTTTTCTTGTAAATTCAAAAATACTTTTTGAATGCATTGTTTTAATGAATTGTTTAGTCTTGCATAATTAAGGTTAAGTAATTGTATTAGTGTATGATTAGTGTCACTAATCATGATTTAATTACGTACTTAGTTGAATTAATCCCTCATATCGTAAGTTGATCGGATTAATTCATTTCCCGATTCATCGCACCGATGAATTTGATTCTAATTGAGTTGAGTCTTCTAATAAGCCTTGTTAATCATTTGATTAAGTTCTTATGACTATTGATTAGGCTATAATTGACTATTAAATGTGGATTAGGGCATCATTGCTAACCTCGTTTAGTGCCGGATGTTACAGTCTCCCCCTGTTAAGGGAATTTCGTCCCGAAATTAGCTCGTGTTCTCCACTGCTTGAATAACTGAGAACAGGTGAGGGTATTTTTCCCGGAACTGATCCTCGTGTTCCCACGTAAACTCAGGACCTCGCTTAGAGTTCCATCTGACTTTTATTATCGGGATCCGGCTGTGCTTTAGTTTCTTGACTTCGCGGTCCATTATTTCTACAGGTTGCTCAATGAAGTTCAACTTATCGTCTAACTCCAGCTCGTCCATGGGTATAACGAGTGATTCATCAGCCAGACACTTCTTAAGATTGGACACGTGGAAGGTATTATGAACGTTATTAAGCTCTGGGGGCAGGTCGAGTCGGTAAGCTACCGGGCCAATTCTTTTGGTGATCTTGAATGGTCCGATATAACGAGGATTGAGTTTTCCTCGTTTCCCAAAACGGATTACGCCCTTCCAAGGCGAGACTTTTAACATTACTTGATCTCCCTCTTGGAACTCCAAATCCTTCCGTCGAATGTCTGCATAACTTTTCTGCCGATCCCGCGCGATTTTTAACCGGTTACGAATCTGGGCTATCTTTTCTGTAGTCTCCTGGATGATTTCCGGTCCAGTAATCTGACTATCTCCTACTTCAGCCCAACAAAGTGGTGATCGACACTTTCGCCCGTAGAGTGCCTCGAATGGGGCGGTCTTAATGCTCGAGTGATAGCTATTATAGTATGATAATTCTACTAAGGTAATTGAGTATCCATTACATGGGCTCTTAATATATGTGTGTTCTAGGGTTTCGATCATTCTATTATTCTGACCATCGGTCTGAGGGTGTTATGTGGTATTTCATGTCTAAGTTTGTCTCCAAAGCTTGCTGTAATAATTGCCAAAGACTTAGATGTAGAACTGCTATCCATTTCCGAAATGATTATAATAGGTACTCCGTGTCCGGAGACGACTTCCTTGAGGTACGTTTGGACTAGCTTATTCATTCTGTTGTTCTCCTTGATTGTGCATATTTTGTTAGGCGGTCGACTAATACTCAAATGGTTTGCTTATGTTTGTCTTAACTTTGGAGCATGTTAGGAATTTGTTGACATACGTGGCAATGTCATCCTTCATGTTAGGCCACCCGTACAGCTCCTTAAGGTCATGATACATTTTATCGGATCCGGGGTGAACGACATATCTTAATTTGTATCCTTCATCCATAGTCAGCTTTCTTATTCCACCAAACAGAGTAATCAGATTCTATTCATGTAATATCGATTTTTTTTTTACTAGCCCTTATCCTAAACTATTTATCCACTTGTACTCTTAACGGCTTAGCTCATTAGTTTTCCTCAGGTGATAACGAATTTTCACGGTTGCAATTACTTATTAGTTCCATCCAACGGTACTACTTCGTATTCGACTCTTTCTGATTCAAGATGTGTTGGAGGCTCTTATGGTCCGTGAATACAATACACTTCATACCGTACAACTAATGTCTCCAAGGATAAAGACTACTACTTCAAGATCTAGATCATGCGTTGTGTAAATCACCTAAAGAACCTTAAGTTTTTCATAAAGTATAATTAAGTTATGACCCTATCTTTCTATATCAACCCATTGTGTGAAGCATCACAGTAATCTACAAATTTCTTGCTTCTCTTGGATAAAATAAGCGCATTGCGCAGTTTATGCTTTAATAACTGATAGGATGTCTCCTGATCCTCGCCCCAATCATACTTAATGTCTTTTCGGGTCAGTTCTGTTAGAGCTCCGGTGATCTTTGAGAAATTTTTGATAATTGCCTATAATAAGTGGCAAGTCTTAAGGACTGTCGTATCTCTATGGGGGTTCTAAGAGTTGACCAATTCTTGATAGCCTCGATCTTTGCGGGGTCGACTTGGATCCTTTTACTATTGATCACGTGATCGAGAAATTTCTCCTATCTTAGTCAAACTTAGAAAGCTTGGCTTATAGTTGTTCCTTCTTCAACAACTCTAGAATTAGTCTTAAATGTTTGGTCGTGGTCCTCCTTGTTTTGTGAGTAGATTAAAAGTCATTTATGAATACAATCACGAATTTGCCTAGATAAGGTTTGCACACCCGATGAGGTCTATGAGTACCGTCGGGGGCACTGGTTAATCCAAACGTCATTTACAAGAATTTACGATGACCGAAACGGAATCTGAAAGCTGTCTTTGGAATACCTTTCCTGTGAACTCTAACCTGATGATAACCAGACCTTAGGTCGATCTTCGAATAGAAGCTTAATGCTTGGAGTTTGTCAAACAAGTCATCGATCCTTGGAAGTTGGTATTGGTTCTTTTAGCTTATTTAACTCTTGGTAATTGCTGCACATCCCGAAAGTTCCATCCTTCTCCTTTATGAACAAAACTGGAGCTCCTCCAAAGCGAGGAACTCGGTTTGATAAACCTTTTACCCAAGAGCTCCTACGTTTGGTTGGATGATTCTAACACTACTGATGGGGCTAATCGGCATGGTGCTCGAGCCACTGGTACCGCACCTGATAGTAGGCCGATTTCTTTTTTTTTTTTTAATTTGACTTGCCTCGATGTTGGGAGTTCAGGTAAGTGTTCTGGAAAAACATTGGGGTAACGGTAAATAATAAGAATATTTTTGAGCTACTTTCCCTTTGGCTCCCTCACTATCAACACTTCAGGGTCCTAATGCTAGAGATGATGCTTACTTTGGTATTTCTTGCTTTGCGTTGGACAGTAAGGACCTTCTTATTGGCTAAAGGTATATGAACTGTGTTCTTGTTGCATACTATTTCCACACGATTTTCGATAGCCAATCCATGCCTATGACCACGTAAACACTTCCCAGTTTGATGGGTATCATGTCTGTTTCAAAGAGTCGGCCTACTAATTCTAAGGAGCATCCTCGACTTATATTATTTGTCTTAGGCGTCTCACTGTCATCAACCTCAATAGCATAAGTAGCACTTAATGGCAATTATCTGCTTAGTGAACTTAGTGGATATAAAGCTCCTATCAGCACCAATATCAAATAGTAGAAATTCATAAGTGGTAAGAGGATAAGTCTACGGGTTTGAAATTTCTTAGGCATATAGTCACAGCTTTATATTCTCCTACGCAGAGTTGTAGTTAAAACTTAATTCCTCATAAAAGTTCTTGATACTTAATCTTTGTATATGATATGGTCAGAATTTTCTGATAAATTCTTAAGCCTTATTTACCTTAAGATATATCAGATAGTATAGCCTACATAAATACTATAAAATGGTAGAAGGATACTAAGTATGAGATGCTTCTGGGGTTTCCTCGTACTCCAGAGTGTTAAGTCGTTGGGTTAGTTCCACATTACGGGCATTGCGCTCTGCTAGGCGCTATCACAATTTGTCTATTCCGTCTTGTTGAATTGCTTGGGTGTTCTGGTTGTCCCAAGGTATATTGAGGGTTTGTATTGCCTCCTGCTATATCCTTGAAAGGATCTCACCGACCTCTTGGTGGATTTTGTCGAAATTGGAGGTTGTGTCTGGCGGCCCTTGCCACCAACAGAGGCATCGTTTGTTACGTAGGTTTCTGGTTAAGTGTCGGCACTTGAGAGGGAGATGGTGTTCTGACTTCAAACTGGATTTGGATCCCCTCCTCGTTTCTCCACTCTTGGAGAGTGTGAGGCATCCATCCCCACTGTCATATGCTTGCCCGTTACTACTGCGGCGGGCTTGGCTAATGGGCAGGTACCGGGATAGACTCCCGTTGTGCTAGTCACACCCTTTCCCTAGGGGTGAATTTCGACATGTTATTGTCATCAGGGTCCATATATGTGTTCACAGTTCTTGAAGAAAGTTTAGTTTTTGTAACAGTTATAGTCTAGGTACTAATGCAACCTAGTTCACTATAACTATGGCTCTGATACCAATCTGTCACACCCCGCTACCCCGATTGGCAACGAAGCGTGACGTCGCGGAAGCGTGACATAATCATAATGAACGACCACTATATGGACGTTTTCAAAAATACATCGATATAACCTTAAAAGGTAGAAACGTTTTACATAACCCGTAAATAATAAAGAGTAGTTCGCAAGGTACAGAGATTTGAATACATAATTAAATTATCCAAAATAATGCAAATAAATCTCCGACGGTTTGAAAAAGAATGCGACTCCTTAAGTGCGGAAGCTTGAAAGTGGTTACTTCTGAAGGCATACTTGCCTTAATTACCTGAAAATACATGCTAAAATACGTCAACAAAAATTGTTGGTGAGCTCATAGGTTTACGCGAAAAGACCAGTTGTATGGACATTATCAGATGAGTTGAATTCATAAAATCATAAATTCCGTGTATGTATTACATAAACCATCATGCAACCGAAGCTTAATTAGAATGAGTTTGCCCTGTGCAGTATTCCCATACGTAATACCGTGTGTTGAATATATATGCACTTGCTGTTAGCCGAACCGAGCTAACACGAATGGGGGACATGACTTCCAATAGATCTATCCACAATATACTCGCGCTTACAAATAAATGCAATTAACGGTTCATGATATGAGGGCTGATGGAATCCGAACATGTAATACATATAAGAAATAAACAGTTTTGAGGTCCATATAAAAACAGTGCATGTATTTCCACCCCAATAGATAGTGAAAAATAGGGGCTATGAAGACTCACCGAACTTGTGATGGCAAAACGAAGCGCAAAAATGTAAAAGTGCGTTGTTTGATGGGTGATGAAACCGGAGGTGTTTAACCGAGTCCTAAATGATGATAAGGACTTAATATCACTAATATATGATAATATGTATATTTATAGATTTTTATGTCTTAAATCACCCAACATTACAAGTTTATAAATAAGATTTGCTTAAAACGTCAAGTTTATATATATATAATTTTCCAGCTTTTTCGGAGGTTTTTCGGCCTACTTTGAGGCTGTTTTTGACCAAGCTCCAAAATGTTTTAGACTTTGGTTTTCTAGGACATTAAACTACTATATACAAAGGATTTTTAGAATCAACAACGGCCATTTTTCGAGTTGTTTAGGTTGGTGAAAAATCTCGTTAAAAACTCTATGTTGGCCATTTTTGAGCTGTCAAACTTTCGGTTTCTCAAATAATTTCTGGAGGTCTTAAACTTCAAAATAAATTATGAAAAATTGCAGATCTATAGTTAAGACATAGATCTAACTTTTGAGACAAGAATCAACTCATTTCGTTGAGTTATGAATTAGTTATGATTTTTCAAAGTCGATATAAATTTTCTGCCGGAAATCCGTAGTTTATAAACTTAAAACAACTTATGATTCTTGTTGTTTATTTAAAGACAACTTGTATAAGAGACATAATAGTTATAAAAACACATATATATCACATGTTTTCATAATATTAACACTTTTATAATGTGTTTACATATTCATAAACACATGTAAAGAAATAACTTAAAATAAAACTAGAAACTTATAAACTTGAGTTTTTATGTAACTTGTTGTTGTTGGTGATTATACATATTATGCAAGACTTATATAAACATGAATATAAGATGATATAAGCTAGAATTTACTTACTTTGATTTGTTAGTAGAGTGAAAATGAGTAGAAGACTTGGTCTTGAAAGAGTTGCACAAGAATACTTTGAAATATTTGAAGAACACCAAAGTTGGAAATTCTGCTCTTTCACTTGGCCTTGGGGCCGGATTTTGAGAGAGGGAGGAAGAGAGCTTTTTGTTGTTGTAGTGTGGAAATGAATGAAGCTCAAGTCCTCTATTTATAGCCAAAGGAAAAAGTCTTGTAATTATGAAAGAGATGGGAGGTGGAGATTGTGTGCAAGTTTGCACAAGCATGGTGAAAAAGTTGATGTAGATTGTGCAAGGTTGGAGGATTAAAATAATGAGGTTGTGTACCTCCTATGGTGGCCGGCTATAGGAGGTAATTATAGTGTATTTTTTTTTTGTATAAATGTATTTAAAATGTATTCTTGTATTTTCCTTTTCTTGTAAATTCAAAAATACTTTTTGAATGCATTGTTTTAATGAATTGTTTAGTCTTGCATAATTAAGGTTAAGTAATTGTATTAGTGTATGATTAGTGTCACTAATCATAATTTAATTACGTACTTAGTTGAATTAATCCCTCATATCGTAAGTTGATCGGATTAATTCATTTCCCGATTCATCGCACCGATGAATTTGATTCTAATTGAGTTGAGTCTTCTAATAAGCCTTGTTAATCATTTGATTAAGTTCTAATGACTATTGATTAGGCTATAATTGACTATTAAATGTGGATTAGGGCATCATTGCTAACCTCGTTTAGTGCCGGATGTTACACTTACAATGTCTGGCTGATAGCGGCAGTCATGTCAAAATCGCGCTTAAAGTGAAAGTCAGAGCTCAAAGTCAAAGTCATAAGTCAAGTCTCCGCTTACAATTTGTCATAGCATGTTAACTGTTAAATCTATTATCTCACTAAGCACCGCTTACAGTTGTTGTTGAATCTTTTTACAAGTTTAATCAAAGGAAAAGGTCCAGCTGATCGACCCAAGTCTTTAGCATCTGCTCGCTCGAATTTGAAGTCATTAGACCACTACTGAATCTGCAATTGGTATATATTGAAAGCAATAATGGTGGTGGTTTGGATAGATCAGTGCTATATGTTGTGATTATGTATTAGATTAGGGTCCTGGTGCCCTTTTGTAGTTTTGTTTTGAATTTATTGTATGATAATCCTAAATTCTGTAATGACTTAATTCCGCACTTTATTAATCTATCTTTGTTTTGATTGATGTTGTATTGCTCCTTGGGACCTAGTCATTCAGGACTGTCCCGTAAGGGACGGTCTTGACAGGATGGTATCAGAGCAATAGTTTGAGTGATACAAGTATTATGAAAGTAATACTTGGTCTCAAACTTAAGCAATACATAAAAGTGTCAATCATGGTAGGTGGCTTGAAATGTTATAGGATGTACAAACTGTTAGGATGGGAAAAAGGGTACATAGTCGCTAAGTCTATTAATTGAAAGTCACTTGAACTTCTATGTTTCAGTAAGGATGTCTGGACAAGGAGGAATTCTTGATAGTCTCATGCCTCAGCAACTGTTTGAGATGATACAACAACTGTTAGCACACCAAAATGAACAACAAGTCAAACTAATCCAAGAACAGTTTCAGGCTCGTGAGGAGGCTGAAGCAAAACGTAAGTCTGATAAAAAGAACAAACGAAAGGATAAGCAAACCCATAATGACAAGTCTGATACTGAAAATTCATTGATAATGCCCAAACTGATCAGCCAAAAGGGTACCGATTCAAAGACTTTAAGTCTAGTGGTGCCTTGACATTTGAGGGTACTGTAGACCCTATCCAGACATTGGACTGGATTTGTCACACAAAAGAGATTTTCAGTATCTCTGAGTGTTTGGATTCAGAAAGAGTCAAGTATGCTACTGCTCTGTTTGTCGGAGCTACCCGTGCATGGTGGAAGACATAGAGGAGAATTTACGGAGACGACGTCATCCAAACACTTGAATGGGAGCAATTCCTCGACATGTTCAACGCTAAGTACTGTCCCACGGATCAGCAAGATAGAATGGAAGTTTAATTGATGCAATTAACTCAAGGAGACAAGACGGTCGATGAATACAAGCACGAGTTCTCGTGATTATGTGGCTATTCATCTTATGAAGTAGCCACAGTAGAAAGAAAAATGAATTGTTTTCGTAGAGGATTGAACCCAAAGTATCGTCAGCCGATGAGTGATATCAAATACAAGACATACTTGGAGATGGTGGAAGCAGCCAGACAAATTGAAAGAGAATACTTGGAGTATGGTGAACAACTAAGCGCAACTCAATTCAATCCTACATGTCCTTCTCCATCCAAGAAGAAATTATTTAGCATATTCTTCAAGACAGGAAAGACCCAGTCTCAACAGACTGATCAATATAGCTATCCCCAGAAAGCCAAGTCTTACGCGATTCAATCAGAACAACGAGTGTGCCAAAGATTTAGGAAATCACATACTGGGTTATGTAATCCAGTTGATGTGATATGTTATGTCTGCAACAAAATCGATCATAGTAGCGAGGAATGCCCAACGAAAGGTCTTGGTTGTTCCACGTGTGGAAAACCGGGACACTTTAATCATCAATGTCCAATGAGAAGCAATAGTCAATCCCAGTCATATGTCGGAGGTTCAACAAAGAAGAGCACTGCTGCAACTCCATCAGCCAGAGCCCGTGCCTTTCATATCACAGCCGAGGAAACAGAGGAAATGCCAAATGTGGCCATGAGTACGTTACTAAATTTAAATACCTGTCGTGTATCATTTGATTCTACTACAAACTGTTCTTTTACCTCATTCCGATTTCATTGAAATAATTTAAAAATAAGATCGCTAAGGAGATCAGGAGAAAGATTTTCTATTCTTGATTTAAATCGACTTGTGATTTTAAAACAAGTCATGAGTTCAACTTTACAGCTTTTTCATCCATAGTGAATATATGGATGACATATAGGCTGTATCAGTTGAAGCTAGGACTTAAGTGTCTCCTTTAATCTGAAAATTCTACCTATAAGCAATATAGGTATCAGTGTTGAATCATGTGTGATTTTAAAAGCTACAAGAAAACCCAAAACTGGATCCTAAATACAAGCTTCTTCGAAAAGCTTGGTAATCTGAATGATTACAGCGTGTCTCATAATGAGGCAGAGGTAGAAGTTATTAATCCAATGAAAAAAAATGAGAATATGATTTATGAACCTAATTATCAAGCACCCAATGTCAATTGAATTGAAATCAAAGAAGTCAGAGACACAAATCTAGAGTCAAACAACAAATAAAGAGAAATTCTTATAAGAATTAAACGATTGGTCTTGAATGACCAATGAAAGTCAATTAAAATTCAATACACATGTATATATGGAATTCTTATTCCATTGGGTTGTCTATATAAGTCTTGGCTGAAGCAAAATAAAGTAATCCTGGACTCAGGGATTCCAAATGAAAAAGTCATCTCAAGTCATGATAATAGTCAGCGCAATCCAAAAGTCTGCTAAGCGGTTGATGCTAATAACATCATCAATGAGTGAATATGTTCTATAGAACAAATATGAGATTCGAAAAGCCACAACTGGCTCAAGATCAAAAGAAAAGAGATATAACCTGTCTTAATATACTAAATTAATATCTGAGTTAATTGAAAGCAATATTGAAGCCCGAAGCATGAGTCAATACAGAAAAGTATTAACGATAAGCAAAAATCCTAAAATTCTTATATGGATTGCATAAGTCAACAGCTACATTGTTGATATTTAGAAATCAGTATATGTAATGGTTATAAAAGCCAAAGAGGCAAGAAATCATGAAATACAAATGGTGCTCATACAATAACCACCAAAATGTTTATGTCAGATTATGGGAATTCATAGCAACTTTATAATTCCCGAATTATGTCGATTTGAACATAGACAACTTCGGGGACGAAGTTATGCGTGGTGGAGCCCATTCTGTAACAACCTGAATTTTAATTAACGTCAAATAGCAACGATAAACTTTATTTAGCGTTAATTAACAAACTTAATGTTAATCAATACGTTAAATGTAATTTAATTTACAATATTAGCAATGCATAGTTTGTTAATGTTGATAAAAATTAAATTAATTAATAAATAGATTAATTTAGGCTTATGTTTTTGAAAATAAATTTTGTTAAAAGATAAATTGAATGAAATATAAGAAAATAAAGTTTTAGGGTGTAAAGTGGGAATTTAGTAAACAATAACTTAATAAATCCCTAAATAAACATCTGCTCATATATTTTTATCAATTTCAATGATTAGAATTTCTCTCAACACTCTCAAACCCACGACTCTTCATCTTCAACATCAAGATCATCTTTGTGCTACAAAAGTTTAAATGAAAGTCAAGAAAATATCAAGCAACAAGATTTCACAAGAATTTAAGGTAAAGTTTATGGGTTAAAGCCGTAGAATAGTTGTGTACTTATTAAAATGTATCGATATGGTACGTGTACTATTTTAATTATTCATATTACACGTGTACTTTTTGAATCGTTTAAAGTTGATACGTGTACCACATTTTTTTATACCAATATGATACCTTTGGTAACCAGTTACTGGCTATACCTGTTAAGAGTGAAATTTCTCTTTTTATTAATGTTCAAATTTCCATATTTGAAGCATCAAATACACTCTCTCAACCTTGTGATAACCTGGTAGGAGAAATCACACTGCACAGCCTACTTCAAACACCTACAGACCTCCGTAAAAATCACCAATGACGATCTCCACCGTCCAGATTGAAGAACTATGTGTTTCGAAGCTTCTCAGCAAATTTCACTCAGATCCAACGGTGAACAAGTTCATACCGACGATTCTCCCACAATTGCACAAAGCTAGACGAAATAATCGGTCATAAAAAAGTAAAGTTATCATATTAACAATATAAAAAGTACACGTACTATATCGATACACCTTAATGAACACAAATTGACAAATTTGACAAAATTAGTGTTGAAAGGATGAAATAAATAGCATGCATGTAATTCTTATGGGTTTAGTTCATCATATTAACATTTTGTAACCATAATTCATATTTTGAAACTAACAAACTGAAACTAATATTGTTAATGTTGTTGTGTCGGTTTTGATCAAACAATAAGGCCAAGAAGGCCTTTGGCCTTCGGCCATATAACTGATATATATATATATATATATATATATATATATATATATATATATATATATATATATATATATATATATATATATATATGTGTGTGTGTGTGTGTGTGTGTGTTTTGTTCGTCATTTATATACATTAAAATGTCATATAATTGTTATTTTTGGCTGCTGAAATGTTCAAAAACAGTAGACAAAACAGAAACAAAAGAAGTTGTGCAGGTGTGTGGGGGTATTTGCATGTAGACCAAAATGAAGAGTATAAAGGTTTCAGTAATAGTAGTACCGAATGGAACAGAAACATCAGAGACCATTACCGAAACCTTGCTAGAAATGGACAGCTACCGAGAACAAGAAAAAGCTCATACCGAAACAGGAGACTACCGAGACCCTATAGCTTACTGAAACCCCTTTAAAGATACCGAAACCATTGAGGTTTCGATGAAAACATTAAAAAACAGAAACCCACTACAACAGCTTCATTTTATGTATTATCTCATCAATGTATGGGTGTTCTGCAAATTTTCCAGCAGCCTTTTTAGTTCATTTAATTACTGAAAAGTGTACATATATATATATATATATACAAGAACCAACAGCAGCCTTTTCATCCCTCTAATTCATGTATAAACAAGTATGTGATGTGTGTGTGTGTCGATATACAGACAGGGAAACAGAAACAACATTACTTTTCACATCTGTGTGTTGATGTAACCTGTCCAAACAGGAAGCAAAAGCAGAAACTTTTATTTCATAAATATAGTGTGTGTGCAGAGAGTGTGTGAAAAAGAAAGCAACCTTTTCCCTTATTTGTGTGTGTAGTGTGTACAGTGTGTGTGTAATAGAAGCAATTCAAAGTAAATCAAAATAATATATATACACATGTATTTGTTTCGATAATTGTCTGCATCAAATCAGAAACTGAAAACAAGTGCAATCATATATATATATATATATATATATAGATTCAGGATCAAAAAGGTACCTCTCGAAATCAAGTGCACCCAAAGGTACCAACCTTAATAAACTTTTTTTTAACTTTTTTTCTCATAACCATGTTTAAATTAATGTTATACACATGATATATGAATATCACACACATTCATACTTTCTGTGTCCTTAAAAATTATGTGAATGCTCAATGCATATTTATGTGAATGGTCATCCATGTGAATGGTCATTTCACACCATGTGAATGGTGTGAATGATCATTCACATGATCATTTTTTACCATTCACAAGATTTATGATGTTACTCATTTTGAAATAAAGTCTTATAATGTTGCCTTATACATGTCTATCCAAAAAAAATATATGTGAATGATCATTCACATTAGGGTACGCTATATATATATATATATATATATATATATATATATATATATATATATATATATATATATATATATATATATATGTATATAGACACATATATTCATGATTGATTAAAGTATGTGTGTGCTGTATAGAGTGTGTATATATACAATTCAATAAAAAGGAAATTGATGTCAAGAATTGAATATAGCAACCATAAATAAAATCCTAATGTGTGTGGGTGTTTTTATTCAAATTAGCTCCATTAGCCCATTCTTATATATATAAACATCAGGGCATACATTAAGTAGTATAATACATATGTCTGTGCATTCATTTAGTAGCAAACAAAACTTATAAAAGGAATGTAATTGCATTGAATTAAAGTATAGGATCATGGGTATGATTATATATATATAGACATCAAAGCATGTGCTTATGTTCAATAGATTCAGGACTTATAGTCACACCAATTAGTTTTATATCTTAAATAGAGATGTTCTGTAACAACCTAGCTTTTACTTGAACTTAATTAGCTGATTTTGAGCCAATAATGTAATATTATTACATTATTTGATTTGTAATTTAATTAAGTAATGAAAATATTTAATTAAATTATATAAATGTTATAAAGTATTTAAATGATCAAAAATTAAAAGAGATGTATTATACAAAAGTGTAGGGTAAAATTTCACAAATAAATAAGATTGGAATATATAATTCCAAATAATGGAATTAATGATCATTAACACACTATTAAAGAAAAATCTATCTCTTTTCCTTCTCACTCTACCTACGGCTTCTTCTTCTTTTTATCAAAGAGATAATTAATTTGCAAATTAAATGAAGATTTAATTCAAGAAAAGGTTACAAGAAGCATTCAACAACAACAATCTACAAGATTTCGAGGTAATTCTTGATTAAATTTCAAGATTTTAAGAGTTTGGTTCGGTTTTGTGAAAAACCGAAACCAAGAATTAAAACATGAAAATTATATGTTGCATGTTTAAAGTTCTACTAGAAAATCATGTAATGAAGTAATTAAATGTTATAGAAACAAAAATTATAGCTTAGATCGTCCAAAATGAGTACAAATCTGAGTTTTTATGAAAATTTATGTTCTTGACAAAAATATTGATTTTTTTGATGATTTTGGCTAAATGAATGTGTTAATGATAGGGAAATTGCATAAAAACAGCCCAATAATGATAATATAATTTATTTGTAAGTTGCATGTTGATAAAATAAGTTCAAGAGAATTTTTCTGAAAAATCCGTATGTATAAAAGAAGAACATCAAGAACCATTTTTCTGAAAAATTTCTAAGTATGGATCCGAATTCGGATACGGTGCCCATTTCGGATCCCAATCCGGATGATGTATATACTTCGGATCAGAAAGTGGTCCGAACTCGGATGATCCGAGTTCGGATGGTCCATTTCGGTCGCTTGGATTTCGAATGCTCATTTCGGATCTTATACTTCGGATGGCCATTTTGGTCCGAATTCGGATGGTTCGAATCCGGAGGATCCGAATCTGGATGGTCCGAATCCGGATGTATGTTTTTGATATTTTAAATAACAATTAAAGATTAATAAATAAAGCAACATGATATATATATATATATATATATATGTATATATATATATATATATATATATATATATATATATATATATATATATATATATATATATATATATATATATATATACATATATATATATATATATATATATATATACATACACATACATATACCATTTGAGAATTCAAAGAAACAAAGAAAATGAACCAATGAATGATTAATGAGTTATTGTTATCAATATCAGATCAAATAAAGATTTTAAAGCTAAAAGCTAATGATATTGATATGATAAAATTCTGGACAGGTTCAGTTAAATTCTGAACAAAGAACCAAAGAGTTAAAGATTTTGAAAGTGGTCACAGATTTGAAAAGAAAAGCCAGAGCCAAGAAAGACATGATTAAAGATAAAATCCTGAGATAACTCAGGTGGTGGATTTTAAATCTACTTGATAAAGACCACAGAACCTGTGAGTTATAGATATTCAGTTTTGCATGCTAGACTTCCGTTTGAGACATATTGTTGATGATAAATTATTTGACATTCATACATGTTCGGCTGGATTGTGACCTGTGCTCACCATGGTTCGGTGATGCCCTGTGGATCATGATAGCTATTTGATTTATCATTCCGCATGACATTGTACTTACAGTTCATTTCAGATATCGTTATGAAATTATTGCTATCATGACTTTGATTACTATGTTTTCCTTATTGATCACATCTTTGACATATTGATTCAGCTTAGAATGATTAGCCTTGTCGGTCTATTGTTCTAGACCTAGCTATGTCACCAGTTCTATTGAACTTGGTATTGATACTCCGATGTTCCCCATGAAGACCGCTGGTAGCTAGCCCAGCATAAGTGGATAGCTTCCACTAAAAGTGTGAGCGTGGGCTGAACATCATCCAATTCTATGAATTCTATGTCTCAATCATGAGTGGCTGTAGCGGCAGTCCAGACATATCACGCTTGACCCATGATCCGCTTGATTAATGCATGTAGTCTGAAAATCTATTTTCTCACTATGCTTTGCTTACAAATGTTGTTTACACTTTTTACAGGAAAAGATAAAGGAAAGTCACCTGCTGGACCTAGTTCTTAGGTCTTACAGGATCAAAATTGAAGTTTTCATAGACCACTACTCAACAAACCTTTTGGTACGATTGGCAGATCATAATTGTGGTGGTCTGGGTAGATTTGATTTGATTGTATGATGACATGAATTAGATTAGACTGTACCATTTATAAGTTTAATTTGAAAACTGTAATTTGCACTAGAATTGTATTAAACTTATCCTAATGTTTGTACTTGTAATCTGTTATTCCGCAACTTAAATTACTCTATCTTAGTTATGATTGATATCGTGTTGCAAGATGTGGGACCTACACTCTGGGGACTGCCCCGTAAGGGGTGGTCTTCACACGTTATGAGATAAATACATTAACTTGAAAAGGAGTGTTTATTAATTGATTATGCATTAAGGTTATGAACGAGTATAAAATGATATTATGAATAATCAAGTGTATGGATTATAAATACATTTGAAAGCATAATTATGTCATAATGCCCAATGTGTAAGTGCCAATATCATATATAGAAGTTAAATGCATATAAGATCATAAAGTCACTTAAATCATGTCAAGTTAAATCATAAACTTAATTATGATTCAACAAAGTCTGAGATGACATGATAACTCTAAAATACAATAAGTCTATACATAAGCTTCAGAAAATCCAAGAATGCAACATAAATACATATTTGTGTTGTAAAAAGTCAAAAAAAAAAAAAAGCATATGTAAATCGAATTGTCATACATTTAACAGGTTCAACAAAATCTGAACTATGTTATAAAGTAAAAGTCTGTAAAGCCAAGCCAGAAAAGTCAAGATTAAGTAATTAAAGTGAAGCTCAGCGAATAAAGTCAAGCCAAAGTCAGAGAAGCATGTCAGAGCCAAAGTTAGTAAACTCAGAGCTAAAGTCAGTAAAGTCAAAGCTAAAGTATGTAAAGTCAATTGATAAATCCTGAGATAACTCAGGTGGTGGATTTAATGTGCTTGCGAAAGTCAAAGTCAACAGTCATGCCTAAAACCAGTAACTGTGAGTTATAGATATAACTGTACACATGTTTGTCTTCCTGTGAGACATATTGTTGTTCTAACTTTATTTCAAAGTCAAAGTCAAAAGTCAAGTCTCCGCTTAAAATTTGCCATATCATGTTAACTGTTAAATCTATAATCTTACTAAGCACCGCTTACAGTTGTTGTTGAATCTTTTTACAGGTTTAATCAAAGGAAAAGGTCCAGCTGATCGACCCAAGTCTTTAGGATCTGCTCGCTCGAATTTGAAGTCATTAGACCACTACTGAGTCTGCAATTAGTATTGATTGAAGGCAATAATGGTGGTGGTTTGGGTAGATCAGTGCTATGTGTTGTTATTATGTATTAGATTAGTGTCCTGGTGCCCTTTTGTAGTTTTGTTTTGAATTTATTGTATGATAATGTTAATTTCTGTAATGACTTAATTCCGCACTTTATTATTCTATGTTAGTTTTGATTGATGTTCTATTGCTCCTTGGGACCTAGTCATTCAGGACTGTCCCGTAAGGGACGTTCTTGACATGCATTTCTTCTTGAGATAAAACAGGTTTCAGTTGTGGGATCAGCGGATTTCATGTCCACAACATATACACCTTTCTTCCTTTGTGCACACATCACAACTTTGCCTTGGGAATCCAATATGTACCCTAGGTGCTCATCAAAGTTAACCTTGTAGCCAGCATCACACGGTTGACTTATGCTTACAAGATTGTGTTTTAGCCCAGACACATTGGCTAGTCTTTTGAATATAACAGCACCAGCTTGAAGGGTTCCATATCCTTCTGTGGATCCCTGAACATTATCACCAAAGGTGACTTTTGGCCCTTTTTCAGGCCTGCGATCACTCAACAAGTCCTTGCAACCTGTCATGTGGCCTGAGCAGCCGCTGTCAAAGTTCCAAACCTGGGATGGTTGTTAACCTGCAGAGTGTGATGGGAAAATATGAGTTATTTTTAGGGGAACTCATCATAGGGATGAGTTCTCCATCTTCATCAACATTTGTTGATAGACGAGTGAGATCAACACTAATATTTCCTATTTGAATTGTATCAGCTTGGAAACTATCCTCATTGACCATGTTACTTCCAAAACTGCTGGTTTTTGCAATGTTGGAACTAGCGGTGTCAGCAGGCCTCATGTCCTTAATTTCGGGACAGTGTTTGGCCATATGTATCTTCTTCCCACATTTATAGCATTTTCTCTTTTTAGACATTTTGGAAGAAGTACTTCCAGAAACACATTCTGGAATATTTTTGTTGAACCTCTCAGCAGTCTTAGTAAATTTATTACTATTTTTTAGAAAACTTGTAAGGTCTACAACTACGAGATCTATCTAGACGCGGAACCGTCAACGAGTGCGGAATCTTCGTTCACGGTTAGACGGAAACAACTCTCACACAGAAACACGGAGACTATCAGAGGCTGAACGAACGACACACGAACGATCCTACGAACTGATTCTCTCCGAAACGGCACTAACACTGATGATAAACTCGAGATCGCCTTTTGCTTAATCACTCACGACATCTGCAAAAAGTCTGATAATATTTCGAGTCTATCCCTAATTAAAGAGGCTAATTCGAGTCTGTTATGGGCCAAACTCGAATCTGGCCCAAGGCCCATTCGAGTTTTCCCTCACTAATACTCTCGAATCTGCCTTCATTCGAATCTAGTCCCACATTCGAATCTATCACAGATTCGAATGTCAACCCTTATATAATTCGAATCTAGTATTTCATATACTTAACTTAGTATTGACACTTATGTTTTTACCTTATGATTGATTTTATCTTTGATCTTTATGTTTGAACTTCTTGTAATACGTTACATCAAGTTCAAACACACAAGCAATAATAACTATCAACCATATATAAACATATATAACAAACACTTGCTAGAATCACAATGTAGGATCACTTAGACTGCTATCGTCACACAGGATGTACCAACAGACTCCCCCTTGACGATAGCTTCTAATAATTCACACATTTGATTAAGAACTTTGTTTATTATTTATTCAAACTACTTCCAGCATACAAGCCTTTTTCAACACATACTTTGACTACATTCTCATATTTCCTAGCTTCGCTATCCATATCAGCATCACTAGGAATCTTACAAGCATGCAAAATATGAAGATCATCTCTAGAAAGGTTTACCAGGTGAAGAGGATCGTAAACTCTAAGAATAACTTTTTCTTCAAAGTCCTCCATGACCGCTTCTCCAGTCTCAGTCTCAGCATACCACCAATGCAGATTCTTCAAGACATTCTGTGGCATAGGCTTGAGAGTCACCTTCCTAAGACATCTTACTGGTTTGTAATGGATCCTCATCCAAGGTCGCCCAGTTAGAGGATCAATACGTGAAGGATCTTCTACTCTTTTTCCAACCCTTGGATTCAGTCGCTCACACTTCCTTGATCTTCCCTCTTTTCTTATGATTCTTGCAATTACGTCTGCGTAGGGATCATTGCCAATATTAATCAGATCCTTCCATGCTAACGATGTGATCTCGATCTTTGGCAGTGAATTGAAAGCTTTCAGTGTTCGTCTCAGGTACTAGAGCCCGTCTTTCCTCTTAATTATGAATAGCTGCAGTTCTCGATCAAAGAACCGGCTTAATATGCGTGCAGACAACTTCCCAGTACCCGGCACCCTCATTTTCGTTTTAAGCTCTAACTCCTTCTTTTCAGCTCTGAACCATAATTTTCTCTTCTCTTCATTTGTTAGTTCTCTGGCTGGTTCCTCTACTGATGGCTCAACATTTAACGCAACATTCACTACTTCTACGTTAACAATATCATTCCCATCTATCACGTATGTATCAGTGATAGGATTTTGCTGTACGATGATCTCATCAGCTTCATCATCCTCATCAGCACATACCTCGTCATCCGATTGCCAGTCAACTATCTCTTCAGGTACAAACTCACCCTCTTCTAGCTCTTCATCTTCACAATCAAAACCTAAATCCATCGGATCATCATCAAGATCCATAAGAGCATCGATCATCTCACTAATCTCAAAATTTGTAGGCTTAGATGAACTCGCTTCTCCTACTTCTCCTCCTGCTAGACTAGGCTCCCCCTGAGATTGAGCAGTCTGAGCAGCAGAAAAATCTACTGGCTCATTCTGACTTTTAGGGCTGGGATCATTGCCTTGGTTGTCTTCATCATCATCATCTCTCAGCCTCTGTACATTCTGATCATGGCACGACGTCTCCCCCTGAGCCTGTAAATTTTTCATTAACTGCTCTATTAGGGAGCGCATCGTCCTTATCTCAGCTGCCTGATCGCAGACGAACGTCTTCAACTCTACATTCTCTTCCTCAACTTGTTCCACAATCTTCTTCAAATTAGCATTCTCTTTATCAAGATTTGCATTATGCGTCTGAATTTCACCGATTGCCTGGGTTAGGCTCAAGATTTGGACATTCTGGAAGTCAACACGAGCTTTAAGCTGCAGAAATCGTTGATTGTCTGCATATGATGATGAGGTTGATGGAATTGACTGAATCGGAGTTGGAAGGATTGGTGATGGAATATATGGTTCATGTTGAGGTGGTGGTGGTGGAAAAGTGGTTTGAGGTTCTTGAGGTTGAGTGTTTTGAGTTTGCTGAATTTCTAGTTGATCTGTTGATGCAGAAGATGATCCTTGCATGAATCGATGACGCTTGGCCCGTTGCCTCGTCACTAAAGGAGCAATCTCTTCTTCTTCAAAATCTGATTCATCAGCCTCTCTTATTACTCGCCTCCTTGAAGCTTCTTCGTTAACTACCAACCTTGATCCATATGTTCCTATTTGAACATGAGGTTCAGTAGACACTGATTCTGGAGCTTCTACTTCAATTTCCTCCATTTCTTCTGATTCGGTTGCAGATGATGACTCATCAATACCAGTCTGCTCTGGCACATATTCGTCCACATCTCTCAACACATCTTCTTCTCCCTCAGGAGGCTCAAGTAATTCACCCACCAATGCTGCAGCGATATCTTCATTAGCATGAGGACCAGCCTCCCAAAAGAGTTTGGCACAACTGATCAGCTTCATTAGGGACATTTGAAGGCACGGCTTCTTGTGCCTCTGGCTGCTGACTGGTAGAAGGCCTAGACGCCTGAGTTTGACTCGCAGAGGTTCTTTGTCTTCGCCTTTGTGCACGTGGTGGCTGTGGTTGTTGTTGTTGTTGTGGAGGCTGCCTGGCTCGAACTTCAACTTCCCCTGCCCAGTTGGCAATCTCTGGGGCTTCAAAATTCCTATCCAAGATGGCCCCAAACAACGGACGCTCAACTGGAACAGCCAATCTTCCTCTGTGCGAGGAACAATCAGCAAAGATCCTCTTATCCATTACAGCTACGCTTTGAATCTCATTCGATTGAGGCAGATTTGGCAAGAAATGCCTGATAAGCATCATGATGAACCGTGGATACAGCAGGAATTGTTGATTTTCTAGAGCGGTGATCTGATGAACAAATTTAGAGAAAAACATTACCGAGAAACTGTATGGTCGATTATACACTATCGCGATAATCCCAGACTGGATCTTCGAGACCATATAGTCAAAACCGGCTTTCTTTGGTGCAAAGCAGACCATAAAAACATGAGCCAGAAATCTCCATTGGCCGATTAGCCCGCTCTTCATATACGAAACCTTTGTCACGTCTAGACTATAACCCATTCTCTGAAAGGCCGCTTGCCTAATATTCAGAGGAAACTCGATTGGCCCAGATTCTTCTTCTTGAGAATCTAGCTGCAACACCTGACGCAGCATATCCGCAGAGAACACCAACGGTTGCCCTGCTATTCTCGTCCTTAGCACTGTCGGAGTGACAGAGCAGTCTACCTGAAGATGATCATAAAATTGACGAATATATGGTAGAACAATCTGAACATTATGGGACAAAGCAAATCCAATCCTAGATTCTACTAGGAAATCCAACATTTGTCTGAATCCCTGCGCCTCAGGGATATGATGGTCGTGGTGAAGGACCATATTGTGCTTCGGCACAAACACTTGAACAGCCATATCTGCACAATAAACAAACTATTAGATTCATTAAAAATCAATAAACTTGTTTAAATTCAAATCTGTTTTATTTTGAACTTGTTTAAGTACAAAATCCAACACAATTAAATTTTTACAAGTTTAATAAAATTTAAATTTATGCAAATAAAAGACAGATTCGAATTTAACAGATTCGAATAAGTCCCCCTTTCGAGTTTGATGACAGAATCGAATAACATGGTCTTCTCGAGTTTGTCAGTAGACTCGAGAAAAACTCATGGACAGATTCGAACAGTCGTCGTCCTTCTCTTCAACAAAAATCATGATTTTAACCATTTTGAACTTAGGAAATCAAATACATTAGTCCAACTAGGTTCTAATCACAGATATGTGCAATTAATTTGACTATTTATCGGTCCAAACTTGGTAATTTTGTAAAAACCGGATTTCGACCTTTAAACCTTCAAAAATCGATGATTTTGCCTGAAATGATGTATAAAACTACATGAATCTTGTATAATCCAGTTGATTACCCCTAGATACAACAGTAGAATCAAACTCCTTAGCAATAATCTCGACAAATTATCGTTTATGAGAGAAACGGTAGATTCGAGAAACAGATTCGAAATCGCTTAAGTAGATTCGAGGATATAGATTCGAAAACAGTAAGTAGTTAATGACTTCACTGTTAACCTATATATACCACCTACTTTCGAATCTAAGGCCAATGTCGAATCTACTGACAGATTCGAAACCACACCATTTCGAGTCTGTACTAAACTCGAAAAACACCAAATACTTAGAAAAATTTCGAAAATTTTGAACTAACTTCAACTTTTTCAACCTTTTCAACGGTATTGTGTAACAAGATAAACTATGCCAACTCTTTTACCCTAAGCACATGATTTTTCACGCAGTGTTTATTTTATCCAACTTTGAATGCACCCTCAGTTATTTTTGACCTTTTACCTAAGTAAAAATTAAAATAAAATAAAAAATAAAAAATAAAAAATAAAAATAAAAATAAAAATAAAAGTAAACTAAAATAAAATAAACTAAGATAAAATAAAATAAAATAAAAATTTTGACTTAAAAATTGAAATTAAACTTAAGTTATACCTATTAAAATTTACAACCTAAGCTTTAAACAAAATCTTTTTGATGAGTATAGTCTAAGAAAGGTTCAATCAGATAGCGATGTCAGAGACTCACTTTCAGTACTTAAACTTTCACACTTAGGAATTTTTTATTCCTTTGATTGTTTGTCGTGAAATATCTATTTAGCCGATTGTTGGTATTTTACCCCTTTAAACATGCTACATTTCGGAATATCCCTTGGCATTTTTATTTATCACGAAATTATCTTACGTGACTCAGACATAGACATACTTTTATCATCAAGGCACACAGACAAAGATTCTAACTTGTTGGTATTTGCAAACTTTCTTTAAAAGACAAACATCGGACACAGGTCTGTATTTTCATACAACAAAGTGTCTTAGTTTGACTTAAGGTTTATTTTTAAAGTTAGCAAGACAGCGGTGACAGGTCTGTACCGACGTACAACAAAGCGACATATCTTGCTAACCCGAATCTAAACAGAGGCAACAGGTCTGTACTTACGTACAACAAAGTTACATGTTTTCGACTCTCAATTTTATATGATTTTACTATTCTTTCCATTTTAAGATGTATTTGATGTTGCTATACATCCCCAGAAAGTTTGCATACCTCATTTAGACTCAAAGTTTGTATGTCTTGTACACAAAAATTAAGACCGATTGGTCATACATCTAAGTTAGTGACACGTTTGACTTTTTCTTGAATATTTTATTTGCCTTGAGACTCCCTATATGTATTATGCCTACCAACACATCAAACTAAACTGAAGTATAACACTTAGAATTTAGTTGCATTATGTGTGAAAGCCTAAACACTTAGAGTTAGTAACGACTGTGCTAATTTTCGCCACTTTGAACCTATGCTCCTAAGACTTAACTCCTTTTCTAATATTCTCTTTTTTTGTATTTTTATAATTTTCTCTCTTTTTTTTTCTTTTGTTTTTCATAAGAAATAACAATAAAAGAAGATAACCTATTAACTTACTAAAAATAGAAACTATCCTAACTTAGCAGATTTACTATAAAAAGAAAGAAATACTACTTCTATAAAAGGAAATAAACTACTACTAAGGCCAAATTACTCTGGGTTGCGCATTCCATTTAGTTGAATTAAATACTCAAACCGTGACTTATCAAATGCTTTGGTAAATAAATCAGCATTATTATCTTCTGTTGCCACTTTTACCAATTTGATTAAGTTCTTTTCAGCACAATCACGAATTAAATGATGCTTAATGTCTATGTGCTTTGTTTTGTTGTGTTTAACTGGATTATTAGTTATAGCAATTGTAGATTGATTGTCTATCCTAATTGGAGTTTGAGTATAAGCCAAACCGTAATCCCGCAATTGTTGTTGTATCCACAGAACCTGTGAGCAGCAACTACCAGCAGCAACATACTCGGCCTTGCACGTTGACACGGCTACCGACGTCTGTTTCTTGCATTGCCAGGATACCAATCTTCCTCCTAGGAATTGACAACCTCCAGTTGTTGATTTGCGCATCAAGCTGCATCCTCCGTAGTCAGAATCCGTGAACGCTTCCAACTCTAGATCTCCCTCCGCGTGATACCAAAGACCCAGCTTCGGTTTCGACTTGAGGTATCGTGGAATCCGCTTCACAGCTTTCATATTCATCTCCTTCGGATTCGCTTGAAACCTAGCACAAATACACACAGCAAACATGATGTCGGGTCTTGAAGCAGTTAAATACATAAGTGATCCAATCATGACCCGATATAATGTCGGATCCACATCGGTAGCCCTTTCAGTACCCGGTCCGAGATTGTGATTCACTTGAATCGGCGTGCTGAAATGGGCAGTCAATTTTGTTCCTTCCATCCCGAAACGTTCCAATATGTCATAGACATACTTCGTCTGATGGATAAACATTCCTTCCTTCTTCTGGTCAACTTGTAACCCCAATAAGAAATTTAACTCCCCCATAGCACTCATCTCGAATTTCGACTTCATCACCTTCTCGAAATCTTTGCACATCTGTTCGTCTGATGATCCAAAAATGATATCATCGACGTACACTTGTACCAAGATAAAATGTTCTCCCTTCCTCTTAACAAACAGAGTACTATCTATCCTACCCCTTTCAAACCCGTTCTCTAATAAATGGTTGGATAGAGTCTCATACCATGCCCTAGGTGCCTGATGCAATCCATATAGAGCCTTATCTAAGCGATATACTCTATCAGGATATTTTGGATCTGTAAATCCGGGCGGTTGTTCTACATACACCAACTCCTTCACTTTCCCGTACAGGAAAGCACTCTTAACATCCAATTGATATACCTTAAAGCCCTTGAAGGAGGCAAAATCTAAAAACAACCTAATGGCTTCCAACCTTGCTACAGGTGCAAAAACCTCGTTGTAATCGATTCCCTCCTCTTGGTTGAAACCCTTTACAACAAGCCTAGCCTTGTTGCGCGTGACTATACCCCGATCGTCTCTTTTGCACTTAAAAACCCATTTGGTTCCTATAGCAACTTCCCCTCGAGGTAATGGAACTAACTCCCACACTTCTAGTTTCCTAAACTGCGAGAGTTCTTCCTGCATCGCTTCAACCCAGGAGTTATCCTTAAGTGCCATTTGCACATTCTTAGGCTCTACTTGCGATATGAAACACGAATAGAGACATGTGTGATATGCCTCGGAGTCATTTATCATCGACAACAACACAGTGCTGTTATTTAAACTACTCCTAGTCCTCACACCCTCGTTAGGATTTCCTATGATGCTTTCTATAGGATGGTTCTTGTTAATCCTAGGGGTCTCTATCTCATCAACCCTTAGATTATCTCCTAAGTTCGATCCTATTTCACCTAATGGTGGAACAGGCTCAGTCTCTACATTTTCCTCCTCATGGTCATTTTCCTCAGAGTTGGAACTTGATGCTTGAGTCTGATTCTCAGTGGTATGTGCTTCTGGATCAGCAACTTCTGGAGATCCATCTACAGTCGCAGTAGGCTCGGATGTGGATTCAAACGTAGTCCTCGGAAAGCTATGGCCATCGTCATTCAGATGCAACGTTGCCATGTCCTTTTCGATTGTACCTGCATTATCATCCAAATGAATGTTAAATGACTCAAATAATTTATCATAGTCAAATATCCATTCCGGACCTGTTGAGGTTATGGAATTCTGAGTCTTGGACTTGTGTGTCTTCTTATGTTGTTTGCCCTTCTTGCACGGTAGACACTTGTCCTCGAACTGAAAGCTCTTCATAGGCACACCTTGCACCAGGCCATTCTTCGTTATGTAGTTCATCTTCCTTAGGTGCAAGTGAGCCATGCGTTTGTGCCACAGTACCGATTCCGTCTCCGAAGCTTTGGATAATAGACAAATTGGCCCCATCGAAGTCTCCGGCTTGTTCATATCTAGCATGTACAAGTCATTCTTCCTTGGCGCCCGCATCAATACCCATTCTTCAGGAATCTTGAATCCCAGTTTTAGCACTAACGCCTCAGTGTCCGTGAACAATACTGAGTTCTTCTTGTCACAGATTTGAGATACACTAATGAGATTGTGAACCAGTTTATCAACGTGATAAACTTGGTCCAACTTGATTGTCCCATTAGTGACCACTCCGGTACCCGTGATGTTTCCTCCTTTGTTACCGGCGAATGATACAAACCCCCGATTCCCACCCTTGAAGTCTGTAAGTAGACCTCTTTCCCCCGTCATGTGCCTGGAGTATCCACTGTCGACGAACCACTTGTTTTTTGGACCTGTGGTAATCTCCTGCACATGAAGAAAATAGGTTACTGATCACGGGGAACCCAAGCCATGACTGACTTGGTTATACCATTCTCGTCCACATACATAAACTCTTTCAAATACCCATCTCGCCTTTCAGGTGACTTGGGTCGTTGAACAGGAGTGTGTTGTGGTGCCGAGTGATTTAAATTCACTCTTTGCCATTGAGTAGACATTTGTTGTGGAGCTCTAGAATAATTCCTATTATATTGCATTTCAGACTGTGATCCCTGAGCTCTAACCGGTGCGTACTGTCTAACTGGAGTATGAGACCTAACTGGAGTGTGTGACCTGCTAGGTGTTGTGCTCCTATAGACTTGTTGAGGTGCTGACCTAGGTTGATTAATGACACGATTCGGTGAATTTGTCCTAATCCCTTCCTTTGGTCCAACCTTTACCGGTGTTTGTTTCACAACTGGTTTTGGTGCGGCCTGCACAGTTTTCTCGGTACTCTGAGAACTACTAGTGCTCGCCACACTGGTTGAAGGCTTAACAGGTGTTGGGTGCACTGTCTTAGGTGTAACATCGGCTTTCCTAAGTGGACAGTGAGAAGCAACATGCCCCTTTTCATGACATCTGAAGCAAGACATCTTATCTATGGACTTTTTGTGTGTTCCCTTAGACTTAGGTGTCTCACTAGTGTCTTGGTCCTTATGTACATCTATGGCGACTGGCTCATCGTCCTGATCAGCCCAATCAATTTTATGTTTTCCTGCAGGTGTTTCACTGGAGGAAGTCACAAATTTGACTTTCTTAACCTTGACGGTTGTGTCAGCCACCTTAGGTGTATTTTCTACTATAGGCTCAGATAAAGGTTCAGGTGTGTCCTCTAAGTCTACTGATTTATCAGTTTTCTCCTGAGGCTGAGGCACATAGTTTGTATTAAAAGGTGGAGGAATTTCATGAAATCCTAGACCTACGGGCTTTTTAGACTGTCTTTGGGCATCTAAAACTTTCCCTAGGTTTAGGCTTGAATTCCTAAACTTCTCTAGCTTACTGTTTGCCTCTGCTACCTTTACCTTTGTTTCGGCTAGCTCAATGTCTTTGTCTTTAAGGTTTTTGGTCAAGGCCTCTACATGCTCATACATAAGCTCTATCCTAACACACTGCTCACTCAGTTTGTCTTTTAGAACTATTACATCTTGAGCATCAGCCTTAAGCTTTTCTTTAAGATCTTGCTTAATATCGTTCAGGCTAGCGTTTTCAATTTTTAAATTCTCATTTTGAGCAGTTATGGTTTTATGTGATTCTAAGACTAGATTTAACCTATCGTTAGAATTAACACACAACGCACATAATTCACGAAAAAGAGAGTAAGTCAGACTAACCTTTGAGTTATCAGATTCCACGTTGGCCATCTGAGCAGCAAACTCCAGAACTGTCTGATCATTCGTCTTTTCCACCCACATCGGACTATTTTCCCTTGTGGTCTGCTCTTCTCCTTCGCACTCAGTCTCTGTGACTTCAGCCATAAAAGCTCGAGCATTTGACTCTGGATGTGAGCTCCAGTCATACATACCATCTGGCTGTCTGTCTGAAGTGACATTGGATAGTAGACCAGCTAGATTGGCTTGACCAGATGATGAACTTGGAAGATATCGTTGTTGAGATTGATTCTGAAACTGTCCTTGATGCTGACTCTGCCCTTGGTACGTTTCAACCTTCGGTCTCTGGCATTCTCTGGCGAAGTGTCCCAGACCTTGACAGTTGTAGCACTTTACCTTGGACTTATCAAATCCAATCCCCTTGTTGTTCATTGTCATATTCCTCCCAGTTCTTTTGATGAATCTCTTAACCCATTGGGTTACCATGGCCAGTTGCCATTTAAGATCCACTTCCTCAAGATCATCAGGGTCGACCTGATCGTAGTCCTCATCCCAGAGAGCAGGATCGTTTATTTTCCCTTGAACACAATTCCCGTACGCGGCCACAAAAGAAGCAAGCAGATTCAAATGTTCTTCCGCTGATTTTGCGCTCATGGGCATCTTCGAATAGCTCTGAGATGTCGATGCCTGTTGTACTTGAGGCTGCGGTTCTTCCGATCTTCCTAATCCTAAGAACGCTCTACTCAAAGTGTCATCAGTCTCTACTGGTGACGACGTTTCTCCGGTGAAAAACGCTGTAGCAGTCTTCAGATCGGCGGTCGCTGAAGGTTTTGTTGACTTTCCAAAATACATTGCTGGATTCTGGACTTGTTCGTAATCAGTTTCGGCCTTCAGTAGCTGGAAGTGATATGCCCGCAACGTTCCCACAATATCATCCAGAGATTGAGTATAATACTTGTCTTCATTCAGCTTGATCATTGCCACATACATAGCCCATTTGGCTGGTATGGCATCAAGAAGCTTATTGTTCTTGTCGGTGTCAGTATACTCAATCCCGTGACTTTTAAGTTCCGTCAACTGATGATAGAACCGGGTGATGATATCATCCAGCTGTTCATCCTTTAACGCCTTGAAAATCGCAAACTGTTGTTTCAACAGTTCTGTACGCTTTCTACGAACCCTAGAATTACCCTCACACCTTTTCTCTAGAGACTCCCAAAGTTCCTTCGACGTCTTTTGAGTCCTAAATGTGTGCAGTATATCCTGAGGCAAAGCCATTCGGATTATCGAGAAAGCTTTGTTTTCGGCTTCATACAATTTCTTATCATCCTCCTTCATCATTTGGTATGATAAGACTTTCTGACGGCCTTCAACTTCATAAACTGGTGGAATATATCCTTCGTCGATACACACCCACATGCGCATGTCATTAAAACGCACGAAATCGGTAAACCGATCTTTCCACCAGTAATAATCCTCGATCTTCATCAGTTTAGGCGGAGCATTTGCCTTCCCGACCTCGTGGTCCATTTCCAGGAATTTTTGAAGATTTGACATCTTTTCGAAAGTAATTGAATTGAACTTAATTAATTTAATTCGAAACTAATTTGAATTAATTCGTTCGAATCTAGGTAGATTCGAATATAATCAGATTCCAAATTATTTGGGATTAAATTCGAATAAGTGTTATAATTCAATTAAACTCGAAATTATGTCAGATTCGAAAGTCCTTAGATTCGAAGGTCAGGCAAACTCGAAGTCACAGCAGATTCGAACCCTATTCGATACTAGACCAAACTCGAATTAAACTCGAATGTAAGTAGACTCGAGACCCTATTCGAATGAAGCACAAACTCGTAATAGATTCGAAACCCTCTGTATCAGACTCGGAAGGAGCAGATTTGGTTAGGCTCGAAAATAAGTGTAACCCTAATTACCCCTAATAGATTCGAGCGCCGCAAACTCGAAAAACGGCTAACACTTTGATTTTTTAACGTTTTGCAGATTAATCAATATTTTTGCAATGAAAAATATTGATTTCGATCAAAAACGTGAAAAACCACAAAGTATTTCCCGGATTACTATTTGCTAAGCTCGACGAACACGAAAAAATACGATTTTGAGAGAAAAACCGTCTACAAGCGTCAAGAAACCTAGAATGTATCTAGATGAACACGAAGAACACCAAGAACACTCCGTAAGCTCTGATACCACTTGTAAGGTCTACAACTACGAGATCTATCTAGACGCGGAACCGTCAACGAGTGCGGAATCCTCGTTCACGGGTAGACGAAAACAACTCTCACACAGAAACACGGAGACTATCAGAGGCTAAACGAACGACACACGAACGATCCTACGAACCGATTCTCTCCGAAACGGCACTAACACTGAAGATAAACTCGAGATCGCCTTTTGCTTAATCACTCACGAATTCTGCAAAAAGTCTGATAATATTTCGAGTCTATCCCTAATTATAGAGGCTAATTCGATTCTGTTATGGGCCAAACTCGAATCTGGCCCAAGGCCCATTCGAGTTAGCCCTCACTAATACTCTCGAATCTGCCTTCATTCGAATCTAGTCCCACATTCGAATCTATCACAGATTCGAATGTCAACCCTTATATAATTCGAATCTAGTATTTCATTGTGACACCCTTGCCACATTAACCACCATTTACAGTATACCCAGGATTAATCACCAACGAATAATTACATAATGATCTGATAGCTTGAACTACAGTGCGGAAGCATAAAATACAAAATAAAATAAAACAAATTTGTGTCCAACACCCTACGGTGCTACATAGGTTACACATCTAAGTCTACAACTTCAGAAGTATTACATTATCCCCAAATTTATTACAACAGTAATTTCATAACCAAATACCAAGTTAAACCGTAGAAGTCTTCAAATACTTCAACAAACGTCCTAGTTAGATGGTCCCGCAGCGGATTTCCCCCTTTTCCTGTAAAAAGTCAACAACTGAGGGGTAAGCGAATGCTTAGTGAATACCAAATGATTTTACACATTCTGCAAATCCTTATGATGCCCCTAAGGAGTAACCGCGGTACCGCATACCGTATACTCCACACGTACTCCAAGTACGCAAACCCGAGCCGCAGCTCCTTCGAGATGACGCTCGGCATAAGATAAACCAACCATCTGTGCCAGACATAACATCGGGGATGACCTACTGTCTATCCTGACCACAGAGGTGTCAAACTCTTGGTCATATATCACAGTAACATCAGAGTACAGATGCGACCCTCAGGTCCATCGACAGGATGCACAACAAATGAACGGACATGCAACAAGTATGAATGTGCATCAACATATACGCAAGTTAGTAGAGTGCCAAACGAATATGAAACAACATGCCTCAGCAGGCAATAGCAAACATAAAGCAGATGCAGACATGTTTAAAATCAAAGGTACTCACAGTGGGTGCGTTTTTAAGCTTCAAGTTATCTTATTTCTCTTCGGAATTTCAACCGGACTCAAAAGTACCCCACTGTTGGTTAAACAACACCACAAGGGACCTGTTACATTTCCATAATAAAATTATATCATGCACATGTTCCTCAACAAATGTACATCAAGTTGTACAATTTAAAAGTGTTACAACATTTGGACCCGTCATCCGAAACTCACATTTAAATCTCAACACTCGAGGTGTTATTATTCTCAATTAACCCTCCTTTATATGCCTTATTATTGTACAAAAGATATCCCACAAGTGTGTTTATTTGACCATAATTTCAGATCCTTTTAACTCATCCGAATTACCCAATGAAATAAAAGAACTCGCCGAGTAGGACAGGAACTCGCCGAGTACCTATCTGAATTTCGGACCCTTTACTGAATTTCGGACCCCTCCGAATTGGGTTGACCCATCCGAATTCGGGTCCATCCGAGTTCGGTTCTTAATTGAGTTCGGTTCCATTCTAAGTTCGGGTCATATCCGAATTCGGGTCCCAACCGAATTCGGATCCAACACTTATGAATTTTTGAAGATTTGTTCATATGTTCTTGAGAACTCGCCGAGTTCCCATAGAACTCCCCGAGTTCATATGCAGAAATGCAGGTCGCAATTTACGGATTTTACTCCAAAATTCCCATATTCGATTTCTAGCCACATACAACTTAATCAAAGGTTAATTTAACATTATTGAAGTGTTTTTATATCTTTTTCCCCATTTATAACACACTAATTTGTCCAGATTCAACCAAATATGATGAAAAACCTCAAGAACACAAAAACTTTATAAAAAGTCAGATTTCTAACCTTTTTGGACGAATTAAACGTTGATTCTCATTTCAAATGCTCCAGTAGTCTTCAAGGGATGATTTCCAACTAATATTACAAACATGCAACCACATTTTTCTCAGATTTTAAATCCGATTTTTATGCATTTTATCCTCAAAATGAAAACCCCAAGTTGATAGATCATATTCTTACCTTAATTCCTTTTGATTCTTGAAGATTTCCAGATTTGATTCACGAATTAGTCTCCAATTACTTGATTTTCAACATAGATTCTAGAGAGAGAGAGATTGAGAGTTTAGTGAGAGAAGTGTTTAGTTGAAATGAAAGACTTTGAGGTCTTTTATTTCCACTTTTGGCTATTAACACAACTAGCCCCTCAACTTATCTGGTTCCATTAAATACTGATTTCCATCATAATTTTCATCATCACTCACTTTTAACAATCATACTAAATAACTAAAATTGAAATTCTCAAATTTCTTAATTTCTTAAAATAACAACCAACTTTTAAATATCCAGATATATAATCATTTTTCATAATCCAACTTAATTATATTCATTACGAAATTTAAACTAAATATCCTCAAATTACGATAATAAAATTTTAGGATGTTACAGCATGGGCTCCACCACGCTCAAACTTCGTCCTCGAAGTTATTTGAATTCAAACGTACTTATACTTATTCATCGTATCGGCTTTTGTCTCTCAATTGTGATCTACTTCTTTGTGATACTTCCAACGTATCAGTACCATTTTAATATCTTTGTTTCTTAACTTCTTTACTTTCATATCCTTAATATACTCCAACTTTTCAACATATATTAATCTTTATTGATTTCGAATTCGATATAATCAGTCTAATCTTTATTACCATTTGTGAAGATTTCTTAAAGATTTCCACCTGAAACACAAGTGTTATTTTGATATTTCTTTAGATAATTCCAAATGACACAACTAATTCCCAACTTTTCTATTATTCTAAATGTGCCCACACATCTTGGTGTCAACTTGTCTCTTTTTCAAAATAAATAACACTTCTCATTGGTGATACTAACAAATATGTTTCATCATTATAACTCTTCTTTCATATCACAGACTCACCAATCAGAGTTCTTTCAATTTCTTTCCAACATGTAAGGGTTTTACATTTTCTCCCGTACAAAGCTTTAAACGGTGTTTTCTTGATTTTAACTATGATAGATAGTGCTATACAAAAATTCCATCTATACAATTTATCCTTTCAGTTGATACTTAAATCCACCATACCTGATCTCATCATATATTCCGATGTGGAAATAGTCCATTCATTCTGATCTTCTATCAGTTGTCAGTAAGCTGTACTCATAGCTATATGTGTGTTTAATCCCACTTATAACACAAACCAAGAGTTGAAAATGAAACAACTCTTCTATTCTGACATAATCGAGTCTAGAATACAAAAACAATATTAATAACCTTTCCCACGTACATCTGTGCAAAATCTTTCCAATAATAAACTTCTTGAGTCCGTATATAAAATATACTGAATAATCAAGTTGTCTACAATCTACCAATCGTAGAAAACTTCTTAAATCTGTAATACTGCGAGACAAATTCCAAATTCTCAATCATTCCTCTTTTAACAGAATCCTCCGAGATCCAATTCCAGAAATCACATACCACAAATTATAATCTATTGTAATCAAAATTCACGTTTTGACATATTCAACTTAAAACTTATACCCGAATGTCATCGATAATTACAATTACCGATTCCCCCATCATTGATATACAAATCTCTATTCATGATGTCCATAAAACGGTTGGGGTGTTACTTAATCAAAATATCGTGACCAGAGACTCGTAGTGCTCATAAATATTCCTGAAAGCCAATTTCAGTACATTCCCTCTTCGGACCTCAACTAATCATATCCCATTCGTAGATTAATCTTAGAAAAATAATTAGCTCTCATGCAGCTAATTGAATAATCATCATTTCTCGGCAGCGGATATTTATTTATTATAGTCAATTTGTTCAAACCACTTTAATCTATGCACATTCAGTAGATACAAGACAGTACGAATAACAAACTTTTGGAGAAGCTCCAGGGATCAAGTCAACACCAACTTTTCACTTGTCTTTCAGGTGCCACACCAGACAAGTCTTCCATACACATTTATGGAAACATTTGGGACAACAGGCGCATCGGCCACAGTTCTCTCTTCAATTTTGGTATCAATAGCATATACCATACAAGACTCACGACCCTAAGCAATCAGCTTTCGGGACCTAACAATCATCAATAGACATTGATCCCCGCTTCTCATTTCCCATATATACAGATCGTCTCATCCTTCCGGTGTAATTGTCATTATCGTTTCCTTTATTCTATCTACATGAATCCCATTCTCGATCAACCAGTTTATTCCAATTATCGTATCAAATCACCAATTTTTATTGGAGTCAAGTCAAGATTGAAGACTACCTCTTCAATCACTATAGTTATTCGGGATACACACGATCTACTTTAACTATGGTGTTATTTATCAGTTTCAATCTTAATCACAACAGACAACTTAAACCACATCATTAACATTTGTTAAGCAGAAGCAGTAGATACAAATAATTGATCAGCACCAGAGTCAAACAGAAGTCATGACTACCTCCGAATCTTCCTTAGATTCTGAATCGTATCACTAGGCTTTTTCCTTGCTTTATAAGCATATTTCAAAATTCTCCTTTAAAATTAACGTGTATTTTCCATGTATTATCATACTCTCGTATGCTTTCCCAATAATATTTAGATTTGTTTTCCTCATATAATATTCATATATAAACCAGTACTGAATCAGACTCTTTGATTCCAACTACATCAAAATTCTCATAAACAGTTCGTATCCTGTTGTTCTTGACCACAAACTTTTTAACTCAAAATATTAACACAGTGTACCTTACCGTTTTCCCTTAATAAAAGTTGATGCTATTTGCTTTATGATAACCTTAAGTTGTTATCAATCCTTCAAACATATCATACATGACACTAATACGATTAATTTCCAATTCTTTAATCCATTATGGTCAAACTTAATCTTTATTATAACTTCTAAACTCGTTAATAAATTCCATGATATCTATAGCATCTTGTCCAATTCGAAGCTTTAACCATCTTGGCTATTCATCTAACACCTACTTATATATTCGAGTGTTCTCAGTCGCGAACATAATTATACTTATATTAATAACAAAACTTCATATCACTCAAGTTCAGGTTAACTTCAGAATCATAAAACTTCAATGTAATATTACATATAAAAACTTAAAGTACTCTTCTAATCTTGTAAAGTAATGTTTAAAAGTTATAACCATAATCTCAGAGATCTCATCTCATTTGTTGAACTTTTCATTCATAGTTTCATCATCTAATATTAGTACATGTTAATTCTTTGTTCGAAATCTGCAAGCTCTGCTAAAATGACCCACTTTTCCACAATTATAACAAGCATCGGCCTTCCTTGGACATTTGTCAGCCTTATGTCCAAATTGGTTACAATGTCGACATCTTTTACATCTATCACGTTTCTTTGTTCTTGACCTCAAATACGGTCCATTTAGTTCATCTCTTCCAGACTTTGAAATCTTTCCAATAGCTTTTTCTTCAGGTTCAACACGAGGTACAACATCAGACTCACCATATTGCCTACTAAACAACAACTTGAATTGTTCCCAACTAAAGGAAGTAATCAACTCTGATCCCAATTCTTTTTCCCAACAGTTCCACCATTTCTTGGCTTGTCCAATCAATTGATCCTTAGCCAAGCATACCTTGTACTCATCCTTACAATTCATTTCCGTAAAAATTTGTTCCATAATTGTAATCCACATTTCTGATTCCTCAATTCTCAGAGATCCAGAGAATGTTGGTGGTTGCCAGTTTTTGAATGATTTAATCACATAGTTCATGTAATTCTCATTAATTCTGGTTTCATACTCAATCTTTTCCTTGCCCTTGTCTTTACGTTTTGCTTTATTCCTAAGGTTTACGTCATCCACAACATAATTCCTTTGATGTTCCATCTTTTCTTTTCTCTTGTCTTCTTTTCTTTTAACTTTGGCCTCATCTCGTGCCCGAAATTGATCTTGAATCATTCTGTTTTGTTCTGCCATCATTGATAGTATCATTTCCCTCGTTTCTCGTGGCGTCATTCCTCCTCCAGACATGTTCTGAAATATAAAACATATAAATTATTTAGTAATCCCATCACATTGTTAACTATAACACATGTTGTCCCGTATGAAAGTCACTTTCCTAAAAGCACTAGATCATATCCTATCTTAGTTCAGATCATTACTTACAATCACTACATATCATCACTTAATGTTTGAGACCAAGACCTCACGACACTTGAATCTCAAACTACTGCTCTGATACCATAAGCTGTGACACCCTTGCCACATTAACCACCATTTACAGTATACCCAGGATTAATCACCAACGAATAATTACATAATGATCTGATAGCTTGAACTACAGTGCGGAAGCATAAAATACAAAATAAAATAAAACAAATTTGTGTCCAACACCCTACGGTGCTACATAGGTTACACATCTAAGTCTACAACTTCAGAAGTATTACATTATCCCCAAATTTATTACAACAGTAATTTCATAACCAAATACCAAGTTAAACCGTAGAAGTCTTCAAATACTTCAACAAACGTCCTAGTTAGATGGTCCCGCAGCGGATTTCCCCCTTTTCCTGTAAAAAGTCAACAACTGAGGGGTAAGCGAATGCTTAGTGAATACCAAATGATTTTACACATTCTACAAATCCTTATGATGCCCCTAAGGAGTAACCGCGGTACCGCATACCGTATACTCCACACGTACTCCAAGTACGCAAACCCGAGCCGCAGCTCCTTCGAGATGACGCTCGGCATAAGATAAACCAACCATCTGTGGCAGACATAACATCGGGGATGACCTACTGTCTATCCTGACCACAGAGGTGTCAAACTCTTGGTCATATAGCACAGTAACATCAGAGTACAGATGCGACCCTCAGGTCCATCGACAGGATGCACAACAAATGAACGGACATGCAACAAGTATGAATGTGCATCAACATATACGCAAGTTAGTAGAGTGCCAAACGAATATGAAACAACATGCCTCAGCAGGCAATAGCAAACATAAAGCAGATGCAGACATGTTTAAAATCAAAGGTACTCACAGTGGGTGCGTTTTTAAGCTTCAAGTTATCTTATTTCTCTTCGGAATTTCAACCGGACTCAAAAGTACCCCACTGTGTGTTAAACAACACCACAAGGGACCTGTTACATTTCCATAATAAAATTATATCATGCACATGTTCCTCAACAAATGTACATCAAGTTGTACAATTTAAAAGTGTTACAACATTTGGACCCGTCATCCGAAACGCACATTTAAATCTCAACACCGAGGTGTTATTATTCTCAATTAACCCTCCTTTATATGCCTTATTATAGTACAAAAGATATCCCACAAGTGTGTTTATTTGACCATAATTTCAGATCCTTTTAACTCATCCGAATTACCCAATGAAATAAAAGAACTCGCCGAGTAGGACAGGAACTCGCCGAGTTCCTATCCGAATTTCGGACCCTTTACTGAATTTCGGACCCATCTGAATTGGGTTGACCCATCCGAATTCGGGTCCATCCGAGTTCGGTTCTTAATTGAGTTCGGTTCCATTCTAAGTTCGGATCATATCCGAATTCGGGTCCCAACCGAATTCGGATCCAACACTTATGAATTTTTGAAGATTTGTTCATATGTTCTTGAGAACTCGCCGAGTTCCCATAGAACTCCCCGAGTTCATATGCAGAAATGCAGGTCGCAATTTACGGATTTACTCCAAAATTCCCATATTCGATTTCTAGCCACATGCAACTTAATCAACGGTTAATTTAACATTATTGAAGTGTTTTTATATCTTTTTCCCCATTTATAACACCCTAATTTGTCCAGATTCAACCAAATATGATGAAAAACCTCAAGAACACAAAAACTTTATAAAAAGTCAGATTTCTAACCTTTTTGGACGAATTAAACGTTGATTCTCGTTTCAAATGCTCCAGTAGTCTATAAGGGATGATTTCCAACTAATATTACAAACATGCAACCACATTTTTCTCAGATTTTAAATCCGATTTTTATGCATTTTATCCTCAAAATGAAAACCCCAAGTTGATAGATCATATTCTTACCTTAATTCCTTTTGATTCTTGAAGATTTCCAGATTTGATTCACGAATTAGTCTCCAATTACTTGATTTTCAACATAGATTCTAGAGAGAGAGAGATTGAGAGTTTAGTGAGAGAAGTGTTTAGTTGAAATGAAAGACTTTGAGGTCTTTTATTTCCACTTTTGGCTATTAACACAACTAGCCCCTCAACTTATCTGGTTCCATTAAATACTGATTTCCATCATAATTTTCATCATCACTCACTTTTAACAATCATACTAAATAACTAAAATTGAAATTCTCAAATTTCTTAATTTCTTAAAATAACAACCAACTTTTAAATATCCAGATATATAATCATTTTTCATAATCCAACTTAATTATATTCATTACGAAATTTAAACTAAATATCCTCAAATTAAGATAATAAAATTTTAGGATGTCACATTCATATACTTAACTTAGTATTGAAACTTATGTTTTTACCTTATGATTGATTTTATCTTTGATCTTTATGTTTGAACTTCTTGTAATACGTTACATCAAGTTCAAACACACAAGCAATAATAACTATCAACCATATATAAACATATATAACAAACACTTTCTAGAATCACAATGTAGGATCACTTAGACTGCTATCCTCACACAGGATGTACCAACAAAACAGTTGAGTAAAAAGGCACAACAGCAACAGCTTTAACTATATCCTCTTTTGAAATGCCCCGTTCTAATAACGCGACGCTTTTACTATAATTCTACAACATAAACCTCAAAATTCAATACAACAAAATTTATCAAAGTTCAAACCTCAAATTCAGTGAATAACTAAACTAAACCATAACATTCAGAGTACGCTAACATAAATAATCTAGTTATTACAACCAAATTGAAAGTCTAGGGATCTACGCATCCCAATTAAAATTTCAACAATAATAACAAAAAGTGCGGAAGTCTATCTGATACCACGAACTCTCAAACCCTTGACCCTGAAGCTGGTGGTTTCCCCTTATCAGCTAAACCTGAAACATTGCCCCCACAACCAGGGTAAGTCGTCGCCTAGCGAGTAACAGATTTAATAGCACAAATAAACAAGAATAACATGAATGATACAAGTATCAGCACAAATTCAACATGTTTAGCACCCGGCCTTCCCAGCAGTGCGTCCACGAATAGGTAGTCTGTGTAGCATTCGGCCTTCCCAGCAATGCATACACAAAAACACAGCTTGCGGCACTCCCGATTTACAGCGTACAAAAATAACATGTAGCCACACAGGCATGCAATCATCACACAAATACACAGTATGCATACCGGGGAATAAGGGTTATCATGTAACAATTAATGGTGATGAAAAAGAATGGCCGATATCAAAGGCTATATGGAAGCGAAATGGATAAGCACGGTAAAAGAAATGAAACAGATAACTAACACAAACATATTATAAATGATCATTTATGAAATTAAATCAATTACTCACAGTGCTTGCAAATTCGTACTCGCCAAACGACAACACGATATCAACTGAAACCACTCCCGAGAGCCTCTCGTCTCAACTGAACCCCTATAGTCCTGTTATAAATGTATATTGCCGTTTTATCAATATCCATAACTTTATAATTTACGATGCCCAATATCTAATTCTGTTTATTTGTTAATAATTTACTAACCCATTCGTTAATAATAAATCTGTACTTCTCTACATAAAATGGTTTACTTTTGTTACATTATTAAAATAACTTTGTAATTAAAAGTAAATATTTTATCTTTAGTAATTCCACCAACAATGGTAAAATTATTAATTGGAATTGTATGGGTAATTCATCAACATAGTTAGAACTACTAAATTATTTTACATTTAGAGCATTTAATTCTATCTACTTAGATTCTATTTCAATTTAAGGAAAAGTTCAACCCCAAATAATAATTATTAAGTCCAAACTATTTTATAAAATTAATTAAATACATCATCAAATTACAATTTCCTTTCTAATATTCCAAAATTCATATGTGCATATAATAGCCCAAGCAAAACTAACATAGCCCATATAAATTTATTAACACAAATCAAAAGAATTAATTAACTAAACCCATCCAATTATTTGACCCAAAAATTAACCAAACATTGAATGGCCCATTAATTTAGTTATACACCAAAATACTAATAATAATGTTAGTACTCAAATAGTCAAATACTCTACTTAAAACCCAAAAGAAAGAAAAAAATTAAAACATTAAAGCCCAAATAATTATATAAATGATGTAAGCCCAACAAAATAATAAACCCTAAACCTAACCTAACTTAAATAAATTAAATACAAATAAAAAATTAAATAAAAGAATATCCCTCAATCTCTCTTCTCTCTGTCACGGTGCAGACACACAAAAAAGGAAGGAAAAGAGAAAGGAAAGGAAAGCCATAGGAAAGGGAAAAAGGGAAGGCAGCGCCGCCGGTGGCTGCCACAACACGACGGTGAGTCGCCGGCTTCCGGTGCCGACTAGACCGCCAACCAACCAACACTGCTACTCCCTCGTCTCTCTCTCTGTCTCTCTCTCGACGGAATCTAGAAACAAAAATAAGAAAAGAAACGGGACCAGCACCGCTGGAGTTCTTTACGCCGTCGCCGTCCTCCGGCCATCGCGACTCCGATGCCAGCCTCTCATGCCACTCTCTCTCACACACACACACAACCTTTACTCTATCAACTCTCTCCCTCTCTCGCTGGAAACCAACAAAAAGGGGAACAGAGAGAAGGCAGACAGAGCAGTCGCCGATGGCCGCCACCGCCACCGACGTCCACCACTGCCGCCGTCCTCCGACCGAAACCCACACCATTCACACACCCTCTACTTCTACTCCTATTTTCTATTGATTTTACTCATAAATTTGCTAAAAAAACTTAACCCATTAAATCACTATTGAAGATCATAGAAAACTTTTAAATCTTAAAAATGAAGAAGATGATGATTTTTGATATTGTTAGCTATTTATTTTTAGATTAATAAATCTATTAACAATCTCTTGTGGGTTCTATCATTCCCTTAAATAACACATACAAAAATTAAGTTTAGATTGGTTACCTCAAAATCACAAGAATGGTGATGAATGTGATGATGAACTTGTTGCTCAATCCTTGAATCCAGCCCCAATTTCTTCAATATTTTCAGAAATGTGTGTGTTCTTGAGGTGTTAAAATGTTATTAGGGTTTTCATGTATATAGGAATTTATGTAGATTGTTGGATGATAATGATGGTTATGCTTTCATGCATGCATGTATTAACTTATTTAATAATAAATTTTTTTTAAACATTAATATGATGGGATTTGTACATATATATAATAAAATTTCTATTTCCTAATTATTGAACTACAAAAAATCAACATTTTAAATACCAACTATGGAATTTGATAATTTAAATCCTACTAACTCAAATTAATAATTAAATTAAATGACTTGAAACAATTAATTACCTCAAAATTTTGCGGGCGTTACAATCTCCTACAAGTTGGATTGATCTCGTCCTCGAAATCATGTGGATTTGAACAAGTCGGGGTACTTCGCCATCATCTCCGCCTTCAGCTCCCACGTATGATTCGGCCCACGGTGGTGTCGCCATCTCACTAAGACCATCTCTATCTGTCGATTTCTCAGCTTGCTGATCTTCTTATCAACTATCTTCTCGGGCTCCTCGATGTTTTCGAGTCGTTGGTCGATCTGAACATCCTGAGTTGGCACCATATCCTCGGCATTCTTAAGACATTTCCGCAAATAGCTGACGTGAAAGACATCGTGCACACCGGCCAGCTTTGGTGGCAAATCCAATCGGTTTGCATGTGCACCAATACGCTCTGAAATCCGATAAGTCCCAATAAATCTAGGGCTAAGCTTGCCCCTCTTGCCGAACCTCATAATACCCTTCCAGGACGACACCTTCAACATCACAAAACTACCAACTTCAAGCTCCACTGGTCGATGTCGTTTATCTGAATACATCTTCTGTCGATCCTGAGCAGCCCTCAATCGTTCGCGAATAATCTGAATCTTGTTGTGCGCAATCTGCAATAACTCGGGTCCACCAATAGGTCTTTCACCCACCTCTCGCCAACATGTAGGTGTACGACACCTACGACCATACAACGCCTCGAACGGTGCCATGCCGATAGAAGAATGATACGAGTTATTATAAGAAAACTCGATCAACGACCAATGAGCATCCCAGTTCCCACCAAACTCTAACACGCAGGCTCGTAGCATATCCTCAAGGGTCTGTATCGTACGCTCGCTCTGGCCATCTGTCTGTGGGTGGAACGTCGTGCTAAGAGTAACTCGCGTACCCAGCTCGCCCTGTAAGCTCTGCCAAAACCGAGAAGTAAACCGCGAATCTCGTTCGGACACTGTCTTCTTAGGCACCCCATGTCTAGCAATGATCTCGTCTATGTAAATTAGTGCCCACCGATCCATCGAATAATTCTCCCTAGCTGGAATGAAATGCGCGCTCTTCGTAAGTCGGTCAACCACAACCCATATTGAATCATGCTGTCGCTGTGTCTTCGGGAGCTTAGTGACAAAATCCGTCGTAATATCCTCCCACTTCCACTAGGGAATAGGTAAAGGCTATAAACTGCCATATGGATTTTGATGTTCGGCCTTCACTTGCAAAGAAGTAGTACACTGCTCAAGGAATCGACCGACATCCTGCTTCAAGTCGGGCCACCAAAAATTATAACGTAAGTCACGATACATCTTCGTAGTACCAGGGTGGACAGATAATCGATAACTATGATCCTCAGCCAACAAAATATCCTGCAAACCACTGAGTCTAGGAATCCAAATTCGCGAATCAAACAAAAATACCCCCGCGACTATCAGGAGAAAGACGCTTTATATAGCCAACCATCCACTCAGACTTCAGATGCTCCGCCGATGACGCCTCAGACTGATATCTCAAAAGATATGTAATCATAGAATCTTTCGCAGAGGACGGGCCGTCGCACAACACAATACTCCAGAATAGGATTTGCGACTCATTGCGTCAGCGACGACATTCGCTTTACGAAGATGGTAAAGGATCTCGCAATCATAGTCCTTAATCAACTCCATGGCACGCTGCTGTCTTATATACAGCTCCTTCTGATCGAAGATGTACTTCAGGCTCTTATGATTGGTGAAGAGCTAACATCTCGTGCCATATAAATAATGTCTCAATAATTTCAACGTGAACACCACTGTCGCCAACTCTAAATCATGAGTCGGGTAGTTCCTCTCGTGAACCTTCAGCTGTCTCGAGGCGTAAGCGATCACTCTCCCCCGTTGCATCAAAACACACCCCAGGCCGTGTAAAGATGCATCGCTATAAACAACAAAATACTCATTGCCCTCTGGCAAGGAAAGAATCAAATCATCACTCAAGCATCGCTTTTCAGCTCCTGAAAAGCTTGCTCCTGCGGCTCACCCCAAACAAATCTCAGATTCTTTCTCGTCATCTCAGTCAGGGGCACTGCGATCTTAGAGAAATCGCGAATAAAACGGCGATAATAACCCGCCAGACCGAGAAAACTACGAATCACCGAAGCATTACGGGGTTGTCCCCAATTTCGAATAGCCTCGATCTTCGTCTGGTCAATAGATACATCCTCGCCACTGATTGTGTGACCAAGAAACTGAACCTGATAACTCAACAAAGAAAAGTTAGATTCACAAAGGAAGTAGACTTGAGAATAAATCAATAAATATACTTTCGGCAGCCAAAATTCACACTTGGAAAATTTGGCGTAGAGCTTCTCCTTATTCAGCAATTCTAGCAACTCTCTCAAATGTACAGCATGATCAGCCTCAGACTTAGAATAAACCAGAATATCATCGATGAATACAATGACAGATCGATCAAGCATCGGATGACAAACTCTGTTAATCATATCCATGAATGCTGCCGGAGCATTGGTTAAGCCAAAAGGCATCACCAAAAACTCGAAGTGACCATAACAGGTCCTGAAAGCTGTCTTGGGAATGTCATTGCCATGAACCCTCAACTGATGATAGCTAGATCTCAAATCGATCTTGGAGAAACAACTGGCACCCTACAACTAATCAAACAGGTCGTCTATACGTGGCAATGGTTACTTGTGCTTCACAGTCACCTTGTTCAACTCACGGTAGTCGATGCACATACGAAAACTACCATCCTTCTTCTTAAAGAACAAAACTGGAGAACCCCAAGGTGAAGTGCTCGGTCTAATAAAACCTCTATCCAAAGACTCTTGAATGTGGGAAATCATCTTCTGCATTTCAGCAGGTGCTAAACGGTACGGCGCATAACCAATCGGTGCTGCACCCGGTACAAGATCAATACGGAACTCCAGTTCCCTCACGGGAGGTAAACCAGGCAACTCCTCGGGAAACACGTCAGCAAACTCGCGCACTATCGAAACATAAACCACGGTCTTCTTTGCCTCGCTTGCATCAACGACATAAGCAATGAAGGACTCACAACCAACGTCATATAACGACGAGCCCTAACCATAGATATCAACCCCAAATCACCCCGTCGGCTCTCACCATAAATACAAATATCCCTACCCTGCTCACTCGGAATACGAACCATGCGGCTCGAGCAAACAATGTGTGCATTATTGGCAGCCAGCCAATCCATGCCCACAATCACATCAAACCCCCCAATAATCATAGGCATAAGATCAATAGTAAAAGTACGATCCTCAAGACTAAGCATGAAACCCAAATAAATATCAGAAATCATCACAACTAACCCATTTGCGGTCTCAACAAATATAGGAGCAGGTAGCACAGAAGGTGAAACACTCAGATGATGTGCAAATGCAACAGATATAAATGAATGGTTCGCACCAGAGTCAAATAACTCACAAGCAGGTAAGGTGTTATGTAAAAAGATACCAATAACCACGTCAGGTGTCTCACGGGCCTCTTCTGCCGTGATCTGAAAAGCACGAGCTGGAATTCTAACAGTGTCGTCTCTCCTAGTCTGAGTCTGTCCTGTAGCTGGGCGGCTCGCTGATGCAGTACTGTCACTCATACTCTGTCTCTGCCCCCTACGAGTGCAATCCCTCGCCATGTGTCCAGATCCCCCACAATCATATCAAGTAAGTGGAAACTTCGGGCAGTTAGCCCGAACATGACGTGAATCGCCACATGATCGAACACCCTGTAGATACCCCGCTACAAGTCCCAAAATGTCTCCTGTCACATATTCAACAATCTCGCGGTGCCTGGGACTGCGATCTCTGCTGCTGCTGAGGTCGAGAAAAAGACCCTGCGATCCAGATGTAGCCTGATATAACTGCCTAGAACCCTGAGGAGCAAATCTCCTCGGCGCAGATGACCAAGAAGAAACTCCCCTAGAAGCCCCAGCTGATGAACCCGATGATCTAGGCTGAAATCTCTGGAATGATCCCTCAGATCGAGACCTCTTGGGAGGTGGCATCAAAGAAGAAGAAGTAGGACCCAACAATGTCTGATCGCGCTTTCGCGCACTCATAGCTGCCTCCTCAAGAGTCCTATAACTCTGCATCGCCACAAACTCTATGAACTCAGATCGAAGCCCCGTCATAAACATGTCTACTCTCGTCTCCTCATCCAGCGCATATCTAGTCACAAACTGGGAGTTCTCCATGAATGCAACCTCATACTCCTGAACTGTCTGACTCTACTGTCGTAAACCTAGAATCTGCCTCTCAATCTCCCTCGTCAAGTCAGCTGGACAGTACTGATCCTGGAATCTCTGCCTGAACAGAGCCCAAGTCATCACCCCTGTAACAACCTAACTTTTTGCTTGAACCTAATTATTTGATTTTGAGACAATAATGTAATTTTATTACAATATTTATTTTGGTAATTTATTTGATTAATAAAAATTTAATTTAAATGATATTTGGATTATAAATTATAAAAGATGATCAAAAATTAAAAGAGATATAAAATACAAAAGTTTAGTGGGTTAACTACATAAAAGACAAATGAGATATATTTAAAGTCAAATTAATGATCATTTAAGATCATTATCACCAAATCACTCTCTCTCTCTACTCTCTCTCTACATCCTACGGCCAAACATTAAAATTCAACAAAATTTCATAAACTTACAATCAATTGAAGAATTAAAGACAAAGGGAGTTACAATCAACATCAAACTACAAAGAATTTGAGGTAGATTCACTTTTAATTTCGATCTTTATAGTGTTTGGATCGGTTTTGTGAGAAACCGAAACCAAGGTTTAAAATGTTAAGATTTGATGTTGCATGTTGAAAATGTTGATAGATAATGATGAATTTAAGTTAATAAAAGTGGTAGAAACAAGAATTTGTGATTAGATTGTCCAAAAATGATGAAATCGGAAATTTTGTGAAAACTTGTGTTCTTGACAAAAATGATCATTTTTGGATGATCTTGATTAAGTTATAATGTTATTGATAGTAAAATTAGTATAAAAACAACCTAATAATAGTAATATAACATAATATAAAGTTGCATGTTGATAAATATGAATTTAGTAAATTTTTGTTAAAAATCCGTATGAATGTCACCAAGAACACCAAGAAACAAATCTGGGAAAAAGGCTAAGTCTGGGATCCGAATTCGGGTAGGACCAAATTCGGATGGTGCTCATTTCGGCTCTTTAATCCGGATGAATTTATTTCGGATGCTACAAGTTCGGATCCCACTTGGTATTTATTTCGGATTTAATTTTTATAATGTGCCATTTCGGATAAGATGCTAATTCGGATATATCCCAGATCCGAATTAGAATTGAATTCGGATACCTCCATTTCGGATGTTTCATTTCGGTTGGGCCTAGTTCGGATCATTCCGGTCCGAATCCGGGTACCTGATCCGGATAGGTCTGAATCCGGATGAACCGAACCCGGGGAATCCGAAATAGATTATTTTATTTTGAATACTTTAAATTATAAATAAATGATATTGTATAATTATAATATCCATAGATTATGAGGAAAGATTGATTAAAGCAATATGAGATAAATTCACATTTATATCTCATTAAGATTATAAAGAGTTAAAGAGAATGCAAAATAATTAATGACTTATCAGTTATCAGAATCAGATAAAATAAAGATTATGAAGCTAAAAGCTGATGAAATAATGATTGACATAAATAATTTTGAACAGGTTCAGTGAAATTCTGAACACAGATACAAAGATTTAAAGATTTAAAAGCAGGTCAAAGATTTGAATTGACAGAGAACAAATTGACAAAGATAAAATCCTTAGATAACTCAGGTGGCAGATTTTACATCTGTTTGATAAAGACCCCAGACCTGTGAGTTATAGATATTCAGATTTAACATGCTTGAATTTCCGGTTGAGACATATTGATGATGTTAGATTGAATGACATTCATATTATCAGCTGGATTGTGACCTGTGCACACCATGGTTGGGTGTTGCCCAGTGGATCATGATAGCTATTTGATTATCATTTCTTATGTCATTGCATTAATAGTTCATTTCTGACACTGCTCTGAGAATACTGCTATCATGACTTTGATTACGTATGCTTCATCTTTGCATATACTTGACATATTGATTCAGCTTGATTAGCCTTGTTGGTCTATTGTTCTAGACTTGGCTATTTCACTAGTTCTATTGAAGTTTGTAATGACTTCCGATGTTCCGCCACGTTGATTTACTGGTAGCTAGCCCAGTATGTGGCTGATCCCCACGATTTAAGCGTGTGTCTGGCCTAAGCATCATCGAACACTATGACTTCTATGTCTCAATCATGAGGGCTGTAGCGGCAGCCAAGACATATCACGCTAGACTAACGATCCGCTTGACATTGCATGTTGATTTGAAAATCTATTTACTCGCTAAGCTTTGCTTACAGTTGCTACTTGAAATTTTACAGGAAAAAGCAAAGGAAAGTCACCTGCTGGACCTAGTACTTAGGTCATTCAAGATCCATGTTTTGAAGCTTTCATAGACCACTACTCAACGAACCCTTAGGTACTGATTGGAAGATGACAATTGTGGTGGTTTTGGGTAGACTTGATATGATTTTATGATGTAATGTATTAGATTAGATGGTACCCTTTATAAGTTTAATTTGAAAACTTAATCTGTATTAAACTTAATCCTAATATGTTTGTGCCTGTAATTTAATATTCCGCATTATAATTACTCTATCTTAGTTATGATTGATATCGTATTGCATGATGTGGGACCTAGACTAGTGAGAACTGCCCCGCAAGGGGTGGTCTTCACAGGATGGTATCAGAGCCCATAGTTTGAGTGAATCAAGTATTACGTGAGTATACTTGGTCTCAAACTGAAACAATACATATGTATCAACCACTTAGGTGGTTTGAACTGAGATAGGATGTACAGACTATTAGGATGGGAAAAGGGTACATAGATCTAAGTCTATAAACTGATAGTTAAATTATTTTAATTTTCAATAGAAGATGTCAGGATCAGGATCAGGTGACATACCAAACATGACCCCACAACAAATGTTCGAAATGATGCAACAACTTTTAGCCCAACATTCTGAACAACAAAATAAGACAATGCAAGAACAGTTTCAGGCCAGAGATGAGGCCGAAGCTAAAAGACGGGAAGATAAAAAGAATAAGCGAAAAGAAAAGCAAGTCCAGACTAATGAATCTGATTCTGATAACACAAATCCTGAAACCCAAATTGCTCAGCCAAAAGGATGTAAGTTTAAAGATTTCAAAGCTAGCGGTGCTTTGAATTTTGAAGGAACAGTTAATCCAATTCAGGCGATGGATTGGATTAGCCACACTGAAGAAATCTTCAGGATTTCTGATTGCTTAGACTCCAAGAAAGTAAGCTATGCATCCGCGTTGTTCGTCGGTGCTGCTCGTGCTTGGTGGAAGACTCAGAGGAGTATTTTTGGAGAGGAGGTGATTCAGACTTTGGAATAGGATCAGTTTCTCGATATGTTAAACGCGAAGTATTGCCCGATCGACCAAAAAGATAAGATGGAAGTCCAATTGATGCAGCTCACTCAGGGAACAAAGACTGTTGATGAATACGAGCACGAATTCTCTCGGCTTTGCGGTTACTCCGCATATCAAGTAGCTACTGAGGAACGAAAGATGAATAGATTCCGTGGAGGACTTAACCCGAGATACCGTCATCCGATGAGCGCAATAAAGTATAAGAGTTACTTTGAAATGGTCGAAGCAGCCAGACAGATCAAGAGAAGATACCTAGAGTATGGAAATCAGCTTTACGCTCCAACGACTAACCCGACGAATCCATCTCCTCCGAAGAAACAAAGATTTGGCAGATTTTTCAAGACAAGTAAATCACAACCCTAGCAATCCCAACAGCATAGTTCACATTCGAAAGCCCAAGCATATTCAATAACGAACGAGCCGCGATTCTGCAAGAGATGCAGAAAGTCACATATGGGATTGTGCAACCCAGAGGATGTTACTTGTTTTGCGTGCAACATGATCGGTCACCGTAGTGAAGAACGCCCACAGCAGGGATGTGGATGTGCAAAATGCGGGAAAAGAGGACACTTTATGTATCAGTGTCGAAGCGGGCAACGATTTCAATCACAGTCGTCGGCTGGAGGGTCTACAGTGAAAAGTTCTGCTGCAACTCCGACAGCAAGGACATGTGTGTTTCAGATAACGGCCGAAGAAGCAAAGGAAACCCCTGATGTAGTTACGGGTATGTTTTTGCTTAAATCCATTCCTGCTCGAGTATTATTTGATTCCGGCGCGAGTCGTTCCTTCATATCGACTTCATTTGCATCAAGATTATCTAAATCCGCGTCAAAGCTTCCTGTTGTAATTGATATCGAGACAGCCAGTAACAACTATGTTATGGCTGATTGTGTCTATCGAAACTGCTCCCAGCTCGTAAATAATATTGTACTCAACCTCGATCTTATACCGATTCCGCTAAAAGAGTTTGACGTTATTATTGGCATGGACTGGCTAACGAACAACGAAGCAATGATCGTATGCAATCATTGGATCATCAGAATCAAGTCCTCAGACGGCCGAGTATTGGAGATCAAAGGAGAGAAAAGAAAAGGTGCTCACTGCTTTATTTCAGTAGAGAAAGCTCACAAATGTTTGTCTAAGGGTCATGAATCTTATCTGTGCTACGTCTCTTCTGAATCAAACTCTGAAAAGAAATCTCTATCCGATATCCCGATCGTCTGTGAGTTCCCAGACGTCTTTCCTGATGATATTTCTGGAGTGCCACCAGAACGTCAAGTCAAATTCGGCATTGACTTAGTTCCTGGTGCGGCTCCTATTGCCAAAGCTCCCTACAGACTTGCACCTGCAGAAATGCAGGAAATGTCAAAGCAGTTGCAAGAGCTGTTAGAAAAGGGATTTATCCGACCGAGTTCATCTCCGTGGGGTGCACCAGTCTTATTCGTTAAGAAAAAAGACGAAACTCTCAGAATGTGCATCGATTACCGCAAGTTGAACAAAGTCACTATAAAGAATAAGTATCCTCTGCCCAGGATTGATGATTTATTCGATCAGCTGCAAGGAGCCAACTACTTCTCCAAAATCGATCTTCGTTCTGGGTATCATCAACTGAAAGTAAGAGATGAGGATATTCCGAAGACAGCCTTCCAAACAAGATACGGTCATTATGAATTTCTCGTAATGCCGTTTGGTTTGACGAATGCACCAGCGGCATTCATGGATCTCATGAATCGTGTGTGCGGACCGATGTTGGATAAGTCAGTTATCGTGTTTATAGACGATATGCTGATCTACTCTAAAATGGAGGCTGATCATTCTATTCATCTACGACAATTGCTAGAGTTACTGAGGAAAGAAAGACTCTACGCAAAATTCTCTAAGTGCGAATGCTTGCTCAGACAGGTACAACCTTATATTGTCTCGAGCTATTTCCTAAGTGTTTCTTGATTGAACGAAAACTTGAAATTTCACTATGATTGTTTCTAGATTCAATTCCTTGGCCATGTCATATCTGGCGAAGGCATCTCAGTTGATCCGTCTAAAGTCGAGGCCGTTCAAAAATGGCAAACGCCTCGCAATGCCTCTAAAATAAGAAGTTTCCTTGGATTGGCCGGCTATTATCGGCGATTCATAAAGGACTTCTCAAAGATTGTTGTGCCACTTACAATGTTAACACGAAAGAATACACCTTTCATATGGGCGGATAAACAGCAAGAGGCATTTGAAACTCTAAAGCAAAAGCTTATTCAAGCACCAATCCTAGCCTTACCAGAGGGCAACGATGATTTTGTCGTTTACAGCGACGCATCTGGTACTGGCTTAGGATGTGTTCTGATGCAAAGGGGAAAAGTAATTGCATACGCTTCAAGGCAATTGAAGGATTACGAGAAAAGTGCACCGACTCAAGATCTTGAGTTGGCTGCCGTTACCTTTGCACTGAAAATCTGGCGGCATTACCTTTATGGGACTCGGTGTCAGCTCTACACCGATCACAAAAGTTTCAAACATCTTTTCACTCAAAAGGATCTAAATATGAAACAGCGTCGGTCCTTGGAACTCATCAAGGATTATGATTGCGAGATCCTATATCATCCCGGCAAAGCAAATGTTGTCGCGGATGCTTTGAGTAGAATGACATATCCAGAAAAGTGCTGCTATGCCCTGACTCCAGTTGTATTCTCTTCTGATCTTATTGAAGATATCAGATCTGCTCAAGCCGAAGCATTGAAAGAAGAGAATCTTTGTTCTGAAAATCTTAAAGAGCAACTTCAATTCTTATCTCTGAACCATTTTGGACTTCACTGTCTCAAGGGAAACCGAATCTGGATTCCTAAGTATGGTTCTATTCGCAACACTCTTCTATCCGAAGCTCACAAGTCCAAGTTATCTATTCATCCTGGCAGCTCAAAGATGTATTTTGATCTGAAAGCCGATTATTGGTGGCCAGGAATGAAGAAAGACATCGGTCGATATGTTGAAAGCTGCAGAATTTGTCAGATGGTTAAGGCAGAACATCAGAAACCCTTCGGGGATATGCAACCACTACCAGTTCCTGAGTGGAAGTGGGAGCATATAACAATGGACTTCATCACAAAGTTGCTGAAAACCAAGAGACAGCATGACTCCATCTGGGTAGTCGTGGACCGATTAACGAAGTCAGCTCACTTCATACCGATGAAAGAAACATACTCTCTGGATAGATTGGCACAGATGTACATCACTGAAATTATTTCTCATCACGGTGTGCCAAAGTCTATCGTATCTGATCGTGATAGTCAATTCACATCTAGATTCTGGCAAGCTCTACAAGACAGGATGGGTACTCGGATCTCTATGAGTACAGCTTATCATCCTAATGCAGATGGCCAGAGTGAGCGTACTATCCTTACTCTCGAAAATATGCTTCGTGCCTGCGTTCTTGATCTAGGTGGTAACTGGGATGACCACTTACCTTTGGTCGAATTCTCATACAATAACAGTTATCACTCCACGATCAAGATGGCTCCTTTTGAAGCTTTATATGGAAGAAAATGCAGAACTCCCACTTGTTGGCGCGAAACAGGTGAATCGCCAATAGCAGGACCTGCCCTTCTACAGCTGACTCGTGAAAAGATTCAGCTTGTCAGAAGAAACATTCTTGAAGCTCAAAGCAGGCAGAAGTCATATTATGATAATCGACACAGATCTATCAGTTTTGCGGTTAATGATTGGGTGATGCTGAAAGTATCCCCAATGAAGAATGTGGTAAGATTTATAAAGAGAAACAAGCTAGCTCCGAGATTCATCGGTCCCTTCAAGATTGTTGAAAAGATAGGAAACCAATCTTATCGACTTGAACTGCCAGCGGACTTATCTGGAATATATCCTGTATTCCATGTCAGTCATCTGAGAAAGAGTTTAGCTGACGAAAGAGAATGTTCAAATACCACATGTTAACTTGCATATTGATGAGAAGCTTCGCGTGGTTGAAGAGCCGGAACGTATTCTGGACTCGAAGACCAAAAAGCTTCGCAATAAAGAAATACAGATGGTGCTCGTCCAGTGGAAACACCACAAAGGTTCGCATCAGTCTTGGGAATCGAGAGATGTTATGAAAGCTACATATCCAAGTCTGTTCGAACATAGCTAACTTCGGGGACGAAGTTTGTGCGTGGTGGAGCCCGTTTTGTAACAACCTAACTTTTTGCTTAAACCTAATTATTTGATTTTGAGACAATAATGTAATTTTATTACAATATTTATTTTGGTAATTTATTTGATTAATAAAAATTTAATTTAAATGATATTTGGATTATAAATTATTAAAGATGATCGAAAATTAAAAGAGATATAAAATACAAAAGTTTAGTGGGTTAACTACATAAAAGACAAATGAGATATATTTAAAGTCAAATTAATGATCATTTAAGATCATTATCACCAAATCACTCTCTCTCTCTACTCTCTCTCTACATCCTACAGCCAAACATCAAAATTCATCAACATTTCATAAACTTACAATCAATTAAGAATTAAAGACAAAGGGAGTTACAATCAACATCAAACTACAAAGAATTTTGAGGTAAATTCACTTTTAATTTCGATCTTTATAGTGTTTGGATCGGTTTTGTGAGAAACCGAAACCAATGTTTAAAATGTTAAGATTTGATGTTGCATGTTGAAAATGTTGATAGGTAATGATGAATTTAAGTTAATAAAAGTGGTAGAAACAAGAATTTGTGATTAGATTGTCAAAAAATGATGAAATCGGAAATTTTGTGAAAACTTGTGTTCTTGACAAAAATGATCATTTTTGGATGATCTTGATTAAGTTATAATGTTATTGATAGTAAAATTAGTATAAAAACAACCTAATAATAGTAATATAACATAATATAAAGTTGCATGTTGATAAATATGAATTTAGTAAATTTTTGTTAATAATCCGTATGAATGTCACCAAGAACACCAAGAAACAAATCTGGGAAAAAGGCTAAGTCTGGGATCCGAATTCGGGTAGGACCGAATTCAGATGGTGCTCATTTCGGGTCTTTAATCCGGATGAATTTATTTCGGATGCTACAAGTTCGGATCCCACTTGTTATTTATTTCGGATTTAATTTTTATAATGTGCCATTTCGGATAAGATGCTAATTCGGATATATCCAAGATCTGAATTAGAATTGAATTCGGATACCTCCGTTTCGGTTGGGCCTAGTTCGAATCATTCCGGTCCGAATCCGGGTACCTGATCCGGATAGGTTCGAATCCGGATGAACCGAACCCGGGGAATCCGAAATTGATTATTTTATTTTGAATACTTTAAATTATAAATAAATAATATTGTATAATTATAATATCCATAGATTATGAGGAAAGATTGATTAAAGCAATATGAGATAAATTCACATTTATATCTCATTAAGATTATAAAGAGTTAAAGAGAATGCAAAATAATTAATGAATTATCAGTTATCAGAATCAGATAAAATAAAGATTCTAAAGCTAAAAGCTGATGAAATAATGATTGACATAAATAATTTTGAACAGGTTCAGTGAAATTCTGAACACAGATACAAAGATTTAAAGATTTAAAAGCAGGTCAAAGATTTGAATTGACAGAGAACAGATTGACAAAGATAAAATCCTGAGACAACTCAGGTGGCAGATTTTACATCTGTTTGATAAAGACCCCAGACCTGTGAGTTATAGATATTCAGATTTAACATACTTGAATTTCCGGTTGAGACATATTGATGATGTTAAATTGATTGACATTCATATTATCAGCTGGATTGTGACCTGTGCACACCATGGTTGGGTGTTGCCCAGTGGATCATGATAGCTATTTGATTATCATTTCTTATGTCATTGCATTTATAGTTCATTTCTGATACTGCTCTGAGACTACTGCTATCATGACTTCGATTACGTATGCTTCATCTTTGCATATACTTGACATATTGATTCAGCTTGATTAACCTTGTTAGTCTATTGTTCTAGACTTTGCTATTTCACCAGTTCTATTGAAGTTGGTAATGACCTCCGATGTTCCGCCACGTTGATTTACTGGTAGCTAGCCCAGTATGTGGCTGATCCCCACGATTTAAGCGTGAGCGTGGCCTGAGCATCATCCAACTCTATGACTTCTATGTCTCAATCATGTGGGCTGTAGCGGCAGCCAAGACATATCACGCTAGACTAATGATCCGCTTGACATTGCATGTTGATTTGAAAATCTATTTACTCACTAAGCTTTGCTTACAGTTGCTACTTGAAATTTTACAGGAAAAAGCAAAGGAAAGTCACCTGCTGGACCTAGTACTTAGGTCATTCAAGATCCAAGTTTGAAGCTTTCATATACCACTACCCAACGAACCCTTCGGCACTGATTGGAAGATGACAATTGTGGTGGTTTTGGGTAGACTTGATATGATTTTATGATATAATGTATTAGATTAGATGGTACCCTTTATAAGTTTAATTTGAAAACTTAATCTGTATTAAACTTAATCCTAATATGTTTGTGCCTGTAATTTAATATTCCGCATTATAATTACTCTATCTTAGTTATGATTGATATCGTATTGCATGATGTGGGACCTAGACTAGTGAGAACTGCCCCGCAAGGGGTGGACTTCACAGCCCCCACCAGATCGGAACTAATGGCCCTCGAAGTGTTCTTCCACCAAGTCAACGCTGGGCCCACTAGCATCCCCGCGGCATACTCTACCATATCAATCTCTAAACAGTGACTCAGGTGAAATGCCCTCTCTGAACACTCGAGCCACTCCAGAGCCTTCACAGGTTCCATAGTCCCGTCGCACTCTTTCGCTCCAGATCCCTTAAAGGCCTTGAACGAAGCATGGTCAGATCGTCATCCGCCAGTCACGGTCCCCACAATATTGCCCCCGCCAGTAGGAGCAGATACCAAAGGATTTCCCGCATCAGATCGGGATGAAGCAATCAAGTCACGAATCTCCTGAAAACCTTGCAGCACCTCCGCACGGCTCTAATCCATAATATCTCCTACATAACGGGTCATGTACCTCATCATCCAGGTCTCACGAGGGGTCAATGGCTCTCCCTCGGGTCCAATATCATAATCTAAATCATCCTCATCCTTGCGCTCCCCGTCTGAATGCTCTATATCCTCTGACTCTACGATAACTTGCTCATCGCGTGGATGACTGTGGCTGTCGTCATCAACCATGGTGCTGAAAATTAAATTTATGAGTTACATTAAGAATTCGTTATGTTTACATACTTGATTAATCTATAGTTTTCTCATAAGGGTATATGTTATATATTTATGAAAGTTATAGTTTAAGTCCTATCTTAACCATACCCGATTTCCTAGGCCATCAGGGTAGAGTTGAACTCCTATAGTCATAAATTAAGCTAATAGTGATCATGCATCCTACGGTTTAAGACTAAGTACCCAAAAGGTACTTAATTCACTTAAACCAAACCTGGCTCTGATATTGAAACGTCCTGTTCTAATAACGTGGCGCTTTTACTATAATTCTGCTACATAAACCTCAAAATTCAATATAACAAAAGTTATCTAAGTTCAAACCTCAAATTCAGTGCATAAATAAACTAAACCATAACATTCAGAGTACGCTAAAATAAATAATAACAAAAAGTGCGGAAGTCTATCTGATACCACGAGCTCTCAAACCCTTGACCCTGAAGCTGGTGCTTTCCCCTTATCAGCTAAACCTGAAACATTGCCCCCACAACCGGGGTAAGCCGTCGCCTAGCGAGTAACAGATTTAGTATCACAAATATACAAGAATAACATGAATGATACAAGTATCGGCACAAATTCAACATGTGTAACACCCGGCCTTCCCAGCAGTGCGTCCATGAATAGGTAGTCTGTGTAGCATCCGGCCTTCCCATCAATGCATACACAAAAACACAGCTTGCGGCACTCCCGACTTACAGCGTATAAAAATAATATGCAGCCACACAGGCATGAAATGATCACATAGATACACAGTATGCATACCAGTGAATAAGGGTTATCATGTAACAATTCATGGTGATGAAAAAGAATGGAAGATATCAAAGGCAATATGGCAGCGAAATGTATAAGCACGGTAATAGAAATGAAACAGATAACTAGCATAACCATATTATAAATGATTATTTATGAAATTAAATCAATTACTCACTGTGCTTGCAATCCATACTTGCCAAACGACAACACGATATCAACTGAAAGCACTACCGAGAGCCTCTCGTCTCAACTGAACCACTATTGTCCTGTTATAAATGTATATTGCCGTTTTATCAATATCTTTAACTTTATAATTTACGATGCCAAATATCTAATTCTATTTATTTGTTAATAATTTGCTAACCTATTCGTTAATAATAAATCTGTACTTCTCTGCATAAAATGGTTTATTTTTGTAACATTATTAATATAATTTTGTAATTAAAAGTAAATATTTTGTCTTTAGTAATTCCACCAACAATGGTAAAATTATTAATTGGAATTGTATGGGTAATTCATCAACTTGGTTAGAACTACTAAATTATTTTACATTTGGAGCATTTAATTCTATCCACTAAGATTCTATTTCAATTTAAGGAAAAGTTAAACCCCAAATAATAATTATTAAGTCCAAACTATTTTATTAAATTAATTAAATACATCATCAAATTACAATTTGCTTTCTAATATTCCAAAATTCATTTGGCATATAATAGCCCAAGAAAAACTAACATAGCCCATATTAAATTATTAAAGCAATCCAAAAGAATTAATTAACTAAACCCTTCCAATTATTTGACCCAAAAATAACCAACCATTGAATGGCCCATTAATTTAGTTATACACCAAATTACTGATAATAATGTTAGTACTCAAATAGTCAAATACTCTACTTAAAGCCCAAAAGAAAGAAAAAAATTAAAACATTAAAGCCCAAATAATTATATATTTGATGTAAGCCCAACAAAACAATAAACCTAAACCTAACCTACCTTAAATAAATTAAATACAAATAAAAAATTAAAAAAAATAATACCCCTCAATCTCTCTTCTCTCTGTCACGGTGCAGACACAAAAAAAAGAAAGAAAAGAGAAAGGAAAGGAAAGCCATAGGTATTTAACCTTGTAGCCATCGTCCTTATTTGTCTTGTATGGTTTGGATGTTGAGCGAACAGCTTTAGACATACAGTCAGCAGCTATATGGCCTGTTTTGCCACATTTAAAGCGGGCCTTAATTTTGCCAAATGCCTTCTTTTTGATGACACCTGACTTCTTTTGCAGCATTTTCCACCAAACCTCTTCTTATTGAATTTTTTGACAAGCTTGCAATCATTTGCTCATCATCAAATTCAGTAAGATCTTCACAGTCTTCTTCCTCTGACAATTCTTCCTTTTTATCATCAGCCTGTTGATCAGCTTGTGTGAACACATCACACACCTGACCAGCAGGTTGTCTCACGCTGGCCACTAAGGCAACACCTCTTTTGGACATCTCCAAGGCATTTCTTTTCTTTTGCCTTGATTGTTCATCATTTAGTAAGGACCCATATAGATTTACAAGATCCATACATTTGAAGGTGGTTGAGTTTCTTAGGATAGTAGAAGAATAATTCCATTCTTCAGGCAGAATGTCCAAAAACTTGTTTACCAGAGTTAAACTATCCTTGGTGATCCTAACAGCTTTGAGATCATTGATTAGAACAGTGAATCTAGTATAGGTCTCAGTGAGAGACTCCTTTGGCTTTGCAAAGAAGAATTCATATTGTCTAACAAGATTGTTGATCATGTTATTGTTAGCCCTAAAATAGTGTGTAATTATATATAATAAAAGTCTAGGTTCAATATATAATTAGGAATAGTTTACTTTGGGGGGAATCTTAATTTCCAAGACTTTAAGGGGAGTGTTTGGACAAACCCCCAAAGTAAGTTAGGTATAAATAATTTTGTTCTATTAGGGTTTTAAAAAGAAGTCAAGACAAAGGAGCCTCCATCTAATGTGTGTTTTTTAGTGTGTGAAAGTTCCTAGAAATTGAGTGTCAAAATTATCTCTTGTAATCTTCATATTTTTAATACAAATCATTTGATTATTGTGTTTGAGTGCAAAATATACTAGGAACCTAAGTTGTCAGTTGGTATCAGAGCAAGAAGATTGGATTTAAACTTGAAATCTCAGATCTGTTCGTGTTCTTCACAAAAAACGTCATGAAATTGGGCTGAAACTTCAAAAAATACCAAAATTTCATACGATGTCCGTTTGAGCTGAATTGTTGATATGTTGTGCATGTATATGCCAGAAACGTCCTGTCAAAATTTCAGAGGCTAACTCCAAATATCGATGGTGTAATCTCAATTTTACTATTCTGGTCATTTTCGGTTACGTTTTTGTGATTATATTTTTGATTTGAGTGATCTACCTGTTGAAATGATCTGAAATATTCCATGAATGATCTTATATGTTAGATAATTTGTTCTGGAAATTTTCATGATCTAACTTGAAGTATCCAAGGAGTAATTGCATTTTTTAAATCTAATTATTCTTCGTGTTCTTCACAAAAATCAAAGGTTTTGCTCTTAATTCTATGTTAATATTCTGTTTTTGTTTGGTTTTCTATTCCATAATCATAAGAAATTAATCTTGTATTGATTTCGAGCATTTCTTGTTCAATAATTACATGTTTTTTATGTTTAATCATTGAAATTATTAATCGGTAATTTCTTAAGTGTTATTCTTGGTTCAGTGCTTCCAGATGGCATAACTTTTGACTGGAACATCATTAGACGACCTACAATACATCAAAATGAAGCTTTAAATGAGATCTACAAGCCATCCGAAATTCGGACCCATCCGAATTCAGACTATCCGAATTCTGACCATCCGACTTCGGATCATCCAAATTTCGGGTCCGGGTCTATCCAAACTTTTGACATCAGTGCTTCCAGAGGCCATAACTTTTGACTGGAACATCGTTAGACGGCCTACCATACGCCGAAACGAAGCTACAAACGAGATCTACAATATTTAAAATTGGCAAAGTAGTTTCGTTCAATTTTCGAGGCCTAATTCCACTCCAGAAAAAAGTTATGGGAATTTTTCCACAGAAAAGCTTAAATTTCAACGTCCAAAACCCATTTCTGATCCACGTTTCACCGAATTACCGACCTCGGATACATCCGAACTTGTGAAGTTTCAGAGTTTTTCCAGTTCCAATCTAGAAGATCCACCTTTTGCACTCCACAATCATGACTCAAGGATTCTCCACACATGAGAAAACAGTTGAGGAGGAAAAAGTTGATATATCTCCAGTCTGTCTCATGAATCACTCCAAACATGTACAAAGTTCTTCATCTTCGTCTGATTTATCTGATATATAATCCTCATCTGATTTTAAATCTAGTGATTAATTTGATGAACTGCATGCACAACTTCATGAATTAAAGAATGAATTGATTGCTGAAAAAGAACAATCCGCTGTGTATAAAAAGAAATGGCTAACCAACCATGAGGTGATAAAAAAGATGTTAATTGAAAAGGTATATGTTGAGGATAGGAATAAATACCTTGAATCTTGTATGGATAAACTCACTGATGAAAAAAACTCTTTAAAATCAGAAATATCTATTCTTTCAAACTGCTTAGGGTTTGTAAGCATGGAAAACATAGACAGTTTGGAAAAATACGAAATGATAGAAGAAGAAAGAATAGGTTTGTACTCTCGTATAAAGACCCTAGATGATGAATTTCTAAAACGGGGTCAAACTGAACAAACTATTCATCTAAACCAACCCAAAGAGACTAGGTTTTATCATTCCAAACAAGGAATTGGTTTTAAAAATCTTAAGTACTTGGAAAAGGTTCAACAAGTTTTACCTATTTTTTATGAAATGAGATATATGGGTGTTGGGTTTAAATCTTTCGTTTATCAATCATCGGAATAAATTTTAACCCAAGAGGATGAGAAACGAAATGAAAACAAATAAAAGAAATGTCTTTTAAATATGATGATCTAAACGAGAGTTATCCCTATAGAGTACCTACTCTAGATGAGGATTTCTTGTCTAGCTATTCAGAGGCTGAAATAAACGCAGAACCTGTCAAACCAGTACCTCATCTTTACATTCCTACAAAAGTTCTTCAACAGAAAAATAAATGTTTTAGAAAAGAAATTAAAGACAGCTCGAAAGAAAGCTCTTGGTTATCAAGAAGCTCTTCTCAAGAGCGAGGAAAAATTGGTAAGACAAAGTTTTGAACAAAATGTAGAATTAACCATCTACAAAGAAAAGCTTGACACAGTTTCAGAAAGGTTAAATTCTCATTTAAAAGATTCAAAGGTTTCTCATCCTACAAAAGTCCATCTCACATCATCTGAAAAAGGTAAAGCCAAGGTTGAAGTTTACTCTGTCACTTGTAAAGGTGAGCGCTCCAAATCTTCCAAAGCTGAGGTTTCAAAGAAGACTCGGAGTCAATCTAAGTCTTCCAAGAAACCCACTCACCAAGGAAATTTCTCCAAGTCTAAGTCTTCCACACGTACAAACTCTCATTGTTTTGAACCTACAGATCATGCAAGGAGGATTCCTAAAATAACACCTCTTGATTTTCAAAGTTTCTTTGTGAAAAAGGCAGTCATGTCTGAATCTTTTTTGAAAATTAATAGTAGTGTCGGGGTGCCTGGAAAGGATGTTGCTAGTAATCCTTTGAAATACTCTTTTTGCAATCTGTTTCAATTATGTCCAAAAAGTTTTCGGCGTGCCGTTCTGGAAATGACTAAGTTTGTACCTTATCCTGAAAAACGGAAACGCCGCCAATCTAAGAAAACAAAAGTGCATGCCTCATCAGCGCCTGACAAATTGGAAAAACCATCGCTAAAGGCTAAGCCTAAGGCATTTTCAAAGTCACCCAAGCCAAAGGTTGTTCCATTACCTAAGGCTGTTTCAAAATCAGCTGGACCCATATACAAATGGGTGCCAAAAGGTTCTGCATCTAACCTATGTCGAATGATAAATGGATTCCTACTGTTGTGTTGTTACATGACGATGGAAATCCTAAATCTAACAAGAAAGGACCCATCTATCGATGGGTACCAAAAGTGGTTTAATTTTATGCAGATGGTTTTCAGATCACTTCAGACTGGAACCCGGACTTCAATGTAAAGGCTTCTGATCACTCAGTTCGAGACCCGATCTTCAGTGAAATGGCTTCTACTTACTTCCGAGTAGATCCCGTACTTCAAAGCAATGGCTTCTGCATCATCATGACAGTTCAGAACCCGATCTTTCATGTTTAGATGGTTTCTAAACACCCAGTTTAGAACCCGTGTTTACAGGACTTCTCTGGAATTTTCTCTACTTTTTATGCTTATCAGTTTGAGTTTCATTCTTGAAATTCACTCATAACCTTTTATGTCTCACAGATACTGTTCTTATTTGCAGGGGGAGTTTCAGATGCGCTTTGAAGATGACATCTTGACAAAAAGTGTGTAAACATTCTGAATACTCTAATGCACACTTTAAAAGGTTTTGTTAGAATAATCTGATTCTCTGATTAAAGAAATTTTCACCAAGATTAATTGATCTAATCTTCGTGATGATCTTGATCTCATTCTTTCTAAGATTCTCTCAAATATTCTGCTTTCTCCCACATAGTCTGATTCTCTCATACATCAAGTTTCTCCCATACAAGCTAATTTTTACATGATATTTTATATTTAAAATCTCATATTAGACTTTCTATTCAAGTTCTCTCATACAGTCTCTCAAACTTCCCAATATATTTCATTCAACTCTCATCCATCTTCTGGAATACCCCATGAGCTAAACTGCTATATCCTTCAAGATATCATGCTGACTCCGATGATGACCAATATATGTGATTAGGCATATATATCATTCCTATGGTCTAAACCATAGCCGGAAGACCTACCCAAGGAGCAAACCACTTTAGTTTCGTTGGTACACCCTGTGTGACGATAGCAGTCTAAGTGATCCAACATTGTGGTTTAGCAAGTATTTGATATATATGTTTATATATGTTTGATATTTATTATTGTTTGTATGTTTGAACTTAATGTAACGTTTTACAAGAAGTTCAAACATGAAAATCAAAGATAAAATCAATCATAAGGTAAAAACATAAGTTTCAATACTTAGTCAATTATGTGAAAAGGTAAATTCGAAATCTCTAAGGACTAGGATTCGAATCTGGTTAGATTCGAATGAGTCACTTAGACAGATTCGAATGTTACCTCTTAGGCAGATTCGAGAGTGTCAGTGAGGACAAACTCGAATGGGCCTTGGGCTGGATTCGAGTTTGGCCCATGACAGACTCGAATGAGCCTCTATAATTAGAGGTAGAATCGAAATATTATCAGAGTTTTTGCAGAATTCGAGAGTGAAAAAGCATTAAGCGATTTCGAGTTTATCATAAGTGTTAGTGTCGTTTCGGAGAGAATCAGTTCGTAGGTGCGTGCTTGTGTAGTTCGTGCAGCTTCTGATAGTCTCCGTGTTCTTGGTGAGTGTTGTTACCGTCTACCCGTTAAAGAGGATTCCGCACTCGTTGATGGTTCCGCGTCTAGATAGATCTGTAGTGTGTAGACCTTACAAGTGGTATCAGAGCCTACGGGGTGTTCTTGGTGTTCTTCGTGTTCATATAGATATATCCTAGGTTTCTTAACGCTTTTGGACGGTTTTTCTCTCAAATTCGTGTTTTTCGAGCTTAGCAAATTGTCTTCCGGGAAATACTTTGTTATTTTTCACATTTTTTATCGAAATCAATATTTTTCTTTGTAAAAATATTAATTTAATCTGCAAAACGTAAAGAAATCGAAGTGTTAGCCGTTTTTCGAGTTTGCGGCGCTCGAATCTATTAGGAGTAATTAGGGTTCTACTTAGTTTCGAGTCTAACCAAATCCGCTCCTCTCGAGTTTGATAAACACTGTTTCGAGTCTAATTCGAGTTTGTGCTACATTCGATAGGGGTCTCGAGTCTGCTTACATTCGAGTTTGCTTCGAGTTTAGTCTATAGTCGAATAGGGCTTCGAATCTGCTAAGTATTCGAGTTTGCTTGACCTTCGAGTTTAGGGGCTTTCGAATCTGTCATCATCTTTGAATTTAGTTGAATTATCAAACTTAATCGAATTTAATCCCGAAAAGATTTAAAATTAATTATATTCGAATCTATCTAAAGTCGAAAGAATTAAAATTAAATTAGTTTCGAATTAAATTAATTAAGTTACAATTCAATTACTTTCGAGACGATGTCAAATCTTCAAAAGTTTCTGGAAATGGACCACGAGGTCGAGAAGGCAAATACTCCGCCTAAGCTGATGAAACTCGAAGATTATTACTGGTGGAAAGATCGGTTTGCCGATTTTGTGCGTTTCAATGACATGCGCATGTGGGTTTGTATTGACGAAGGATACATTCCACCAATTTCTGAAGTTGAAGGCCGTCAGAGAGTCTTATCATACCAAATGATGAAGGAGGATGATAAGAAACTGTATGAAGCCGAGAACAGAGCTTTCTCGATAATTGGAATGGCGTTGCCTCAGGATATACTACACACATTTAGGACTCAAAAGACCTCTAAGGAACTTTGGGAGTCGCTAGAAAAGAGATGTGAGGGTAATCCTAGGGTTCGAAGAAAGCGTATGGAGCTTGTAGGTCCCGAGAGGTTCCCAAAGTATATAGCTTTAAGCTGTAGAGGGGCGGTGAATACAGCTATTTAAAAACTACACACTATTTTCTCACTGTTTGTATGTATTATCAACAATTTGTTAATTACAAACAAGCTTGAATGCGGAATAGTTCAAGCTGAGATGACAGATACAACAGTATGTTCACTAGTCTAAGACAAACTAAAACTAGTATACAATGAATACACTCACTAAGAAGCACTCACTGTGTTTACAAGACTTAAGGGAACAGCTTATGTAAAACAGCTTAGACACACAGATACTGATTTACACAGAAGGCTTGCATGCATGAACAACACTTGCACGTTCACTATTGGTTTCAGCACTTCGCTTCTTCACACTCTTTCTGTCCTTAGACGCTTCCGTTTACCCACTACTCCGAGGATCAAGAGAAACATCTTCATTGGACGAATGAAAAAGGGGAAGTCTTGTTGAAAAAGACAACATAACCTCTCTGCACTTTTCTGAAAAGCAGACTTGACTTCACATGTGCAGAAACTTTTGTCTTTTACTTGTTACTCTATTGCATGCCTTTAACTTAATTTAGGAATGTCAACCTTTGCGTTTCTTCCTTGTAAAAGGCGCCTACTTTTGCTATAAGAAACAGTTGTCACCCTTTTTCAAATAACCTTTTGTCCTTCATGTTACAGGAACAGCTTGGGCAGGTGGGGGGGGGGACTGATGCCAAGTTCTGTTTTCACATGTCTTCGACTTTGTAAACCGATTTGTAGTCAAAAACAACTACATGATGACTGGAACACATTTCCAAAACGTGTTTAGCCTGTTCCCAAAGAACAGGTTCTGTTACAACGAAACCAGAACCACTTTTCAAATTGCCCACGCTGCTCAACCGTGTAGAGCCAGGTAGACGTTATGTCCCGCTGTTCACAGCAGCTTGGAGCAAACTGTGCTTAGTTGCAAACCATGCAACATATAGAACAGCTTTAGACTGATATTGCAAATCATTTTCAGGTTTCAATAAGACATATAACAGGCCTTAAATTCAACCTTCAAATGCATCAACAGGTTTGATTATAAATCTCCCCCTCAGATGTAGAACAGGTTTGACTGAGGCCTTTTTGTGCCTAACACAAGCAATGTCTAGCCAAATGGTTTTTCCTGCCACAATGGAAACATCTTTTGACTGTTTGGATTGGAGAACCAGTTTTATTTGACCATAACTGGTTCTTGTTCCTTTGATTTCCCCTTACCTGCTGTTGTTTGGGAAACTTTTGGACACCATGCTTTTGGCATGTGTAGATTGGAACAGTCTTACCGCTTTTATTACCTTTTGAGGAAGATGCAGTGTTACAGTTAGAAGGTACAGAAACCTGGGGAGCAGCATGGCATACACTCATCTTCTCTTTTCCTTTCTTACTGGGGTTTGGGGCTGCTATAGGTACACTCATTGTTTTGTGTCCTTTCTCAACTTCTTTGCACTCACAGTCTTCATTTTTAATTAGATCTTCTTTAGAAGCAGGACTGGTTTCAAGGACAAGATCTACAGTGGTCATAGACTCATCTAATGATTCATTAACAAGCCTATCAGCAACTTCACTCATTGGATGAATGTATTTGTTGTTGCATGGAGGTGGAGTGGCTCTGTATCCTATACCTTCTTTGGGATTGAGCTGAGATTTTACCCTATCTTTAAATTGAACTTCCATTAGATGTTCCAGCTTTTGATTTGCCAATTTGAAGTTTCCTAGATCTATATTAACAGATTCTAGTTTCTTATTAGCTTCTAACACCTTCTGTTCAGCCTCATCTAATTTCTTATTTAGGGACTCTATTTTCTTATTCAGCTCCTTTTTCTCCCACTCATGATATGTTCTATCATGTCCCATTTGAATCTCATTATCCTTATAGTCATTGATCTGTTTTTCAAGATCTTTTATGGCCTGCATGTACTCATATCTCCTTTCTTCCATCTTAGCTAGAGTTTTGCACATGCTCTCATTATGATCTCCGTACTTTTTAACCACATTTTTGCATGTTTGAGAGCAGAGTTTAGCATTTACCTCAGATGGTAATTCAGTGGAGGTGACATTTGATGTTTCTGCCATTAGAGCTTGATTTTGAAACTCTTCCTCTGTCTGATCACTCCAGTCAAACACATTGTCTTCTTGAGAGACAAGGGCTTGTGATGATGAAACTTGATTAGTTTGCTGGGGTCTTGGTGGCTGTTGACCTTGGGATCTGCATTCTCTGGCATAGTGGCCAAGCTTGTGACATTTAAAGCATTCTACTTTGGATTTATCAAATGCTGGTTTCCCTTCTGGTCTAGCTTGAAAGTTGGATCTGCTAGTTCTTTTCAGAAACCTTTTAGCCCTCATAGTCAACATTGCATGCTGTCATTTCAAGTCCATCTCTTCAAGATCATCTAGATGCATCTGTTCTAAATCTTCAGCATTTAGAGCAAACAGTCCATCATTAGCAACAAAAGCTTCATAATGAGCTTCAGTAGAGTTACCATAAGCACCTGAAAAGGAATCACAACAGTTAGATTTTTAAGATAATGCTGATGACAGTAGATCAGTGTTATGATTATAAGAAAAGAATTTCTTTTTAGTTTCAATCTCAGTCTCAAACACTCTCAAACTGTTGTAAAGATCATCCAACTCTATTTCATCAAGAGTGTCTTTGGTTCTCCATTGTGCAGCATAGACTGTCCACTCTTCACCAAGAGATCTAAGAAATTTTCTGTTTACTTCATCTTGATCCAAGCAGACTTTGGCCCTCTCCAGTTCACTTATCAGTTTGTGTTGGCACACCCTGTGTGACGATAGCAGTCTAAGTGTACTAGCATTTTGGTTCAAGTAATATTACAAAGTATTGAGTATTAACGAGTGTTTGATATATGTGTTTATATATGTTTGATAGTTATTGATTGTATGTTTGAACTTGATGTAATGTATTACAAGAAGTTCAAACATAAAGTTCAAAGATAAATTCAAACATAAGTTCAAATGTAAGTTTAATATGTGATATTCGAATTTAGAATAAATTCGAATTTATCATTATATGACATTTGAATCTATGGTAAATTCGAATGTGCTTTATGAGGCAGATTCGAGAGTGTCAAGGGGACAAACTCGAATGGGCCTTGGGCCTGATTCGAGTTTGGCCCATGACAAACTCGAATGAGCCTCTATAATTAGGGATTAACTTGAATCATTAGTAGACTTTTGCAGAATTCGTGTGAGATTAAGCAAAAGGGCGATCTCGAGTTTATCAGTATTGTCAGTGTTGTTTCGGAGAGTGAAAGGTCTACCAATGCAAGATCTATCTAGACGCGGATCCGTTAACGAGTGCGGAATCCTCGTTGACGGTCAGACGGACAACTCTCAACCAACGGAAACACGGAGACTATTAGACGCTGAACGAACGACACACGAACGATCCTACGTACTAATTCTCTCCGAAACGGGACTCACCTAGCTGATAAACTCGAGATCGCCTATTGCTTAATTCCTCACGAATTCTGCCAAAGGTCTGCTAATCATTCGAGTCTATCCCTAATTATAGACCCTGATTCGAGTCTGTTGTGGGCCAACCTCGAATCTGGCCTAAGGCCCTATTCGAATCTGTCCATCTGACAGATTCGAATCTAACCTATATTCGAATCTATGGATACATTCGAATCTATCACAGATTCGAATGCCTTCCTTAACCTATTCGAATCTAGCCAATACACTTAAACACTTAAGTGATGAAACTTATAATATTACCTTATGATTGATTTTATCTTTGAGTTTTATGTTTGAACTTCTTGTAATACGTTACATCAAGTTCAAACATACAAACACTGATAAACATCAATCATATATAATATATATATATATACCAAACATATGCAAAATCACAATGTAAGATAACTTAGACTGCTATCGTCACACGGGATGTACCAACAGACTCCCCCTTGACGATAGCTTTCTAATAATTCACACATTTGATTTAAGAACATGGTTTATTATTGATTCAAAATACTACCAGCATACAGACCTTTTTCTACACATACCTTGACTACATTTTCATATTTACTCGCTTCAGCATCCATATGTGCATCACTGGAAATCTTACAGTTATACAAGATCTGCAGGTCTTCTTTAGATAAGTTCACCAGGTGAAGCGGATCATAGACTCTAAGAATAACTTGTTCTTCTAAGTCTTCCATAACCGCTTCCCCAGTTTCCGTGTCAGCATACCACCACTTCAGATTCTTCAGAATGTTTTGTGGCATTGGCTTAAGAGGTACCTTCCTAAGACATCTGGCTGGCTTATAATGAATCCTCATCCAAGGACGACCAGTTAGAGGGTCGATACGTGATGGATCCTCTACTCTTTTCCCAACTCTTGGACTCAGGCGCTCAAATTTCCTCGATCTTCCCTCCTTTCTTATTATTCTTGCGATAACGTCCGCATAGGGATCATTGCCAATGTTTATCAGATCTTTCCATGCTAAATCTGCAATTTCAATCTTTGGCAGGGAGTTGAACGCCTTTAAGGTTCGCCTCATGTACTGAAGCCCGTCTTTTCTCTTTATTATGAATAGCTGCAGTTCTCTGTCAAAGAACCAGCTTAAAATTCGCTCAGACAGCTTCCCCGTACCTGGCACTCTCATTGTCCTTTTAATTGCTGCTTCCTTCTCTTCAGCCCTGAACCATAGCTTTCGTTTTTCTTCATTGGTTAGCTCTCTTGCAGGTTCTTCTGTCGATGGCTGAGGATTTAAAGCAACATTCACTATATCTGCATCGACAATGTTATGTCCATCAATCATATAAGTATCTGTGATAGGATTCTGCTGCACAATTATCTCTTCAGCTTCATCATCACCTCATTCAGCAAGTACTTCAATCATCTGATCGCCAGTCGGACTATACTCCTCTGCGCGCAATCTCCCCTTCTTCAAGCTCTCATCTTCGTTTATCAAAGCTCATCCAGTTGGATCATCATCAAGATCCATGAGCGCGTCAATCATCTCACTTGATCCAAAGTCTGTAGGCTCCTTAGATGACTAGCTTCACCCTTGGGTCCTTCGCCTTGGACTAGGCTCCCCCTGAGATTGAGGCAGCCTCAGCAGTAGAAAAATCTTACTGGACGTCATCCTGTTCTTTGAGAGCTGGGAACATTGCCTTGTTATCATTCTTCATCATCGTTCCCTCCGCCCTCTGTACTTCTTTGATCACGACACGACGTTCTTCCCCCTGATCCTGAAGGTTTTTCATTAACTGCTCAATGAGGGAGCGCATCGATCTTAACTCGGCGGCCTGGTCGCAGACGAATGTTTTTAGCTCAATATTCTCCTCTTGGATTGTTTCAACTGTCTTCTTCAATTCAGCATTTTCTTTATCTAAATCTGCATTATGTGCCTGAATTTCACCTATTGCCTTTGTTAGGCTCAGGATTTGGACATGTTGGAAATCCACTCGAGATTTGAGTTGAAGAAACCGCTGATTTTCAGCATAGGCGGTAGATGTGGAGGGAATGGACTGGAATTGGGAGAAGGTTGAATGGTGGTGGAATATGGCTCATGAGGTTGGAGGTGGTGGTGGTGATGGTGGAGCTGTGGTTTGAGTTTGGGTTTGGGGAAAAACTTTCTGACTGAAACTGCGCGGGCTTGCAGAGGAAAGGACCCTTGCATTGAACCGATGACGGTTTGGCCCTTTGCCTCGTCAGTAGTGGGAGCATCATCTTCTTCTTCAAAATTCCGAATCTTCAGATTCCCTGGCCTCTCGCCTTCTCGAAACCACCTTGCATTGATGATGATCAAACGTGAACCATAAGTTCCAATTTGAACTTGAGGTTCTGTCGACACTGATTCTGGAGCTTCAACTTCAATCTCCTCCATCTCTTCTGATTCTGTAGCAGATGATGACTCATCATTGCCAGTCTGCTCTGGCACATATTCTTCAACATCTCTGAAGACATCTTCTTCTCCCTCTGGAGGCTCAAGCAATTCACCCACTAATGCAGCCGCTATATCTTCATTTGCATGTGGACCCGCCTCCCAAATTTCATTTAATGTTTGGCACAATTGATCAGCTTCATTTGGGACAGATGACGGCCCGGTTGCGGTTGTTGTTGTTGCTGACGAGGCTGAACTTCTACTTCACATGCCCAGTTGGCATTATCAGGTGCCACAAAGTTCCTGTCTAAGACAGCTCCAAACAACGGACGAGCAACAGGAACAGCCAATCTTCCTCGGTGTGAGGAACAATCAGCAAATATGCGTTTCTCCATTACATTCACGCTCAAAGAATCATTTGATTGTGGCAGACTTGGCAAAAAGTGGCGTATCAACATCATCACGAACCTCGGATACAAAAGGAACCTTTCTCTCTCAGGAGCCGTGATTTGATGGATAAATTCCGAGAAAATCAGCTGCGAGAAACTAAACTTCTTATTGTATACCATCGCGATCATTGCTGATTGGATTTTTGATACTATATAATCAAAACCAGCTTTCTTAGGCGCAAAACAGACCATGAAGACATGCACCAAGAATCTCCATTGCCCAATCAGGCCACTCTTCATGTATGACGACTTTGTTACATCTAGACTGTAACCCATTCGTTGAAAAGTCGCTTGCCTAATACTTAGTGGAAAGTCAATAGGCCCAGACTCCTCTTCCTCAGATCCTAGCTGCAACACTTGACGCAGCATATCGGCAGAGAATACCAACGGTTGCCCTGCGATCCTTGTTCTCAGCACTGTCGGGGTGACAGAGCAGTCAACTTGTAAGTGATCATAGAACTGCCGCACATATGAGATTACAATCGGAATGTTCTGAAACAAAGCGTAGCTAATCCTGGATTCAGCTAAGAAGTCCAACACTTCACGAAAACCCTGCGCCTCAGGGATATTATTATCTGGATTAAGAACCATATTGTGCTTGGGAACAAAAGCACGAAGCGCCATATCTGCACAATACATAAAATTGTTAGATTATTATTAAAAATCAATAAACTTGTTTAAATTCAAATTTGTTTTATCTTGTATTTGATTAAATACAAAATCTAACACAATTAAATTTCCACAAGTTTAATAAAATTTAAATTCAACAAAATAAATGAAGTACAGATTCGAGAGTAACAGATTCGAAGTGCCCATATTCGAATGTAATGGACAGATTCGAATATACCCTATTCGAGTCTGATGGACAGATTCGAATATCTGGTCATCTCGAATCTATTGATAGATTCGAGAAACCCATGATCAGATTCGATGTCCATTATCAGATTCGAAAGGCCGACACCCCTTTTTCAACAAAAATCCAAGATTTTAACCATTTTGAACTAGGTAAATCACATATTTTAGTTCAACTAAGTTCTAATCACTGATTTATGCCTTTAATTTGATATTTTATAGGTCCTAACTTAGTTATTTATGGATAACCCTATTTTGACCAATAAAACATCAAAATGTGATGTTTAAGCCCAAATTTGTGTATTAAACCACCAAAATCTTGTACAATCATGTTGCTTATACCTAGATTTGAAAGTAGAATCGACCACAAAAGCTTTAGAATCGACGAAATGTCGTTTAGTGGAAATACGATAGACTCGAGAATATAGATTCGAAATCGCCACAGATAGATTCGAGAGTATAGATTCGACAACAGTAAAGTAATAAATGACTTCACTATTGACCTATATATACTAACTACCTTCGAGTCTATGCAATTTCGAGTCTACTGACAGATTCGAAGTATCTCACATTCGAGTATGTCTTAGATTCGAAATTTCCAACACTTAGAAAAATTTCGGAAAATTTTGAAATAATTTCAACTTTTTCCAACTATTTTCTACTGTGTAGTGTAACCAGATAAACTATGCCAAATCTTTTACCCTAAGCTCAGATATTTCACGCATTGTATATTTTATCCAACTTTGAATGCACCCTCATTAACTTTTGACCTTTTACCTAAGTAAAAACTAAACTATACGAAAATAAAATAAAATAAACTAAGGTAAAAATAAAATAAAATAAAATAAAATAAAATTTTGACTAAAAAATTTAATCTAGACTTAAGTTATAATAATAAATTTACAAGCTAAGCTAAATACCAAACAACATATTTTTGGTGAGTATAGTCTAAGAAAGGTTCAATCAGATAGCGATGTCAGATACTAACTTTCAGTACTTAAACTTTCACACTTAGGAATTTGTTGAATTCCTTTGATTGTTTGTAGTGACATACCCACTTAGCCGATTGTTGGTATTTTACCCTGTTAAACACTCTACATTTCGGAATATACCTTGGCCTTTTTATTTATCAGGAAATTATCTTACGTGACTCAGACATAGACATACTTTTATGATCAAGGCACACAGACAAAATTCTAACTTGTTGGTATTTGCAAACTTTCTTTAAAAGACAAACATCGGACACAGGTCTGTATTCTCATACAACAAAGTGTCTTAGTTCGACTTAAGGTTTAACATTAAAGTTAGCAGATAGCGGTGACAGGTCTGTACTGACGTACAACAAAGCGACATGTCTGCTAACCCGAATCTAAACAGAGACAACAGGTCTGTACTTACGTACAACAGAGTTGCATGTTATCGACTCTCAGTTTTTCATGATATTTCTATTCTTTCCATTTTCAGACGTATTTGATGTTGCTATACATCCCCAGAAAGTTTGCATACCTCATTTAGACTCAATGTTTGTATGTCTTGTACATAAAAATTAAGACCGATTGGTCATACATCTAAGTTAGTGACACGTTTGACTTTTTCTAGAATATTTTATTAGCCTTGAGATTCCCTATATGTATTGTGCCTACCAACACATCAAACTAAATAAAGTATAACACTTAGAGTTTAGTTGCATTATGTGTGAAAGCCTAAATACTTAGAGTCTGTAACGACGGTGCTAATTTTCGTCACTTTGAACCTATGTATCTAAGACTTAACTCCTTTTCTGATATTCTCTTTTTTTGTATTTTTGTAATTTTCTCTCTTTTTTCTTTTGTTTTTCATAGCAAAACACATTAAACTAAGCTAATCTACTAACTTACTAAAAATAGAAACTTACTAAAGATAGAAACTTTCCTAAATTAGAAACTTACCTAAATTAGCAGACTACAAAAAAAATAACAACTATAAAAGAAAATAAAATACTACTAAGGTCAATTTACTCTGGGTTGCGCATTCCATTAAGTTGAATTAAATACTCAAATCGTGACTTATCAAACGCTTTGGTAAATAAATCAGCATTATTATCTTCAGTCGCCACTTTTACCAGTTTGATCAAGTTCTTTTCAGCACAATCACGAATAAAATGATGTCTTATGTCTATGTGCTTTGTTTTACTGTGTTTAACTGGATTATTTGTTATCGCAATAGTAGATTGATTGTCTATCCTAATTGGAGTTTGAGTGTAAGCCAAACCGTAATCCCGCAATTGTTGTTGTATCCACAAAACCTGTGAACAGCAACTACCAGCAGCTACATACTCGGCCTCGCACGTTGACACGGCTACCGATGTTTGTTTCTTGCATTGCCAGGATACCAGTCTCCCTCCGAGGAACTGACAACCTCCAGTCGTTGATTTGCGCGTCAAGCTGCATCCTCCGTAGTCTGAATCCGTGAACGCCTCCAATTCCAGATCGCCCTCCGCGTGATACCAAAGTCCCAGCTTCGGTTTCGACTTGAGGTATCGTAGAATCTGCTTCACAGCTTTCATGTGCATCTCTTTCGGATTAGCTTGAAACCTAGCACAAATACAAACAGCAAACATAATGTCAGGTCTTGAAGCAGTTAAATACATAAGTGATCCAATCATGGCCCGATATAACGTCGGATCCACATCGGTATCACTTTCAGTACCCGGCCCGAGATTGTGATTCACTTGAATCGGCGTGCTGAAATGGGCAGTCAACTTTGTTCCTTCCATCCCAAACCGTTCCAATATGTCATAGACATACTTGGTCTGATGGATAAACATGCCTTCCTTCTTCTGGTCAACTTGTAACCCCAAAAAGAAATTCAACTCCCCCATTGCACTCATCTCGAACTTAGACTTCATAACCTTCTCGAAATCTTTGCACATCTGTTCGTCTGATGATCCAAAAATGATATCATCGACGTACACTTGTACCAAGATAAAATGATCTCCCTTTCTCTTCACAAATAGAGTACTATCTATCCTACCCCTCTCAAAGCCATTTTCTAAAAGATGGTTGGATAGAGTCTCATACCATGCCCTGGGTGCCTGATGTAATCCATAAAGAGCCTTATCTAATCGATATACTCTATCAGGATATTTAGGATCTGTAAACCCGGGCGGCTGTTCTACATACACCAACTCCTTCACTTTCCCATACAGGAAAGCACTCTTAACATCTAACTGATATACCTTAAATCCCTTGAAGGAGGCAAAAGCTAAAAACAACCTAATTGCTTCTAACCTTGCTACTGGTGCAAACACTTCGTTGTAATCGATTCCCTCCTCTTGGTTGAAACCCTTTACAACTAATCTTGCCTTGTTGCGCGTGACTATATCCCGATCGTCTCTTTTGCACTTAAAAACCCATTTGGTTCCTATTGCAATCTCCCCTCGAGGTAACGGAACTAACTCCCACACTTCTAGTTTCCTAAATTGTGAAAGTTCTTCCTGCATCGCTTCAACCCAGGAGTTATCCTCAAGTGCCATTTGCACATTTTTGGGCTCTACTTGCGATATGAAACACGAATATAGACATGTATGATATGCATGTGTGATATGCCTCGGAGTCGTTTATCATCGACAACAACACAGTGTTGTTATTTACACTACTCCGAGTCCTCACACCCTCGTTAGGATTTCCTATGATGCTATCTATTGGATGGTTCTTGTTAATCCTAGAGGTCTCTATTTCGTCTACCCTTAGATTATCTCCTAAGTTGGATTCCTATTTCACCTAAAGGGGGAACAGGCTCAGCTTCCACATTTCTCTTCCTCACGGACGTTTTCCTCAGAGGCAGAACTTGATGCTTGAGTCTGATTCTCAGTATTAGGTTCTTCTGGATTAGCAACTTCTGGAGACCCATCTACAGTCGCAGTAGGCTCAGACGTAGATTCGAACGTGGTCCTTGGAAAAATATGGCCATCGTCATTTAGATGCAACGTCGCCATGTCTTTATCGATTGTACCTGCAGTATCATCCAAAGGAATGTTAAATGACTCAAATAACTTATCATAGTCAAATATCCATTCCGGACCAGTTTGGGGTTCATGTGTATAACTTGTGACTTCAATATTATACACAATCTCCACAGTACCACTCTTTTTGTTAAAAACCCGTTTGTTTGGTGAGTTTGGCACATAACCTAGGAAGTATCCTTCGTCAGCCTTTTCACCAAACTTCGGTTGATGTTTTGTTCTTAAAAGTGTACAGGGTACTCCAAACGGTTCGAATCCAGTTAAGTTAGGTGGCCTTTTATTCAAAATTTCATAACATGTTTTGTTCAATGATTTGACTGTAAGGACTCTATTTAAAATATGGCACGCGGTATTCACTGCCTCCCCCCAAAACATGGTAGGAAGCTTTGAATCCGAAAGCATGGTCCTTGCAGCCTCAATCAATGTTCTGTTTTTACGTTCGGCCACCCCATTCTGTTGAGGTTCATATGGTGCACTGAATTGATGCACGATGCCCTTTGATAGGCAATATACACCAATTACAGAGTTTTTAAATTCAGTCCCATTATCACTACGTATATTTTTAACCCTTGTTCCGTAGGAATTCTCCACTTGGTCTAAGAACCCGATGAGCTTTGTAGCCGTCTCGTCCTTCGTACCTAAAAAGAAAACCCAAGAAAACCGTGAGTAATCGTCAGTGATAACTAAGCAAAACCAACTACCTCCTATACTCCTTTTGTTGATAGGGCCAAAAAGGTCCATATGCAACAAATCGAATGTCGAGGTTATGGAGTTCAGCTTCTTGGACTTGTGTGTCTTTTTATGTTGCTTGCCCTTCATGCACGGTAGACACTTGTCTTCAAATTGAAAGCTCTTCAGAGGCACACCTTGCACCAAACCATTCTTCGTTATGTAGTTCATTTTCCTTAGGTGCAAGTGAGCCATGCGTCTGTGCCACAAAACCGATTCTGTCTCCGAAGCTTTTGATAGTAAGCAGATCGGACCCATCGAATTATCTGACTTGTTCATATCGAGCATGTACAAGTCATTCTTCCTTGGAGCCCGCATCAATATCCAATCTTCAGGTATTTTGAATCCCGGCTTTAGCACTAACGCCTCAGTGTCAGTAAATAACACCGAGTTCTTCTTATCACAGATTTGAGATACACTAATGAGATTATGAACCAGTTTATCAACGTGATAAACTTGATCCAATGTAATCGTCCCATTAGTGACTTCTCCAGTTCCAGTGATATTTCCTCCTTTGTTGCCCGCGAATGATACAAATCCCCTATTACCCCCCTTGAAGTCTGTGAGAAGACTTCTTTCCCCCGTCATGTGCCTGGAGCAACCACTGTCGACGAACCACTTGTTGTTTGGACCGGTAGTTATCTCCTGCACATGAAAGAAAATAGGTTAGTTATCACGGGGAACCCAAGCCATGACTGACTTGGTAATACCATTCTCGTCCACATACTTGAACTCTTTCAAGTACCCATCTCGCCTTTCAGGTGACTTGGGCCTTTGAACTGAATTCTGTTGTGGTGCCGAGTGATTTAGATTCACTCTTTGCCTTTGAGTAGGCATTTGTTGTGGTGCTCTAGAATAAGTCTTATTATATTGCATTTCAGACTGTGATCCCTGAGCTTTTACCGGAACATATTGTCTAACAGGAGTATGTGACCTAACTGGAGTGTGTGACCTGCTAGGTGTGGTGCTCCTATAGACTTGTTGAGGTGCTGACCTAGATTGATTAAAGACACGATTCGGTGAATTTGTCCTAACCACTTCTTTTGGTCCAACCTTAACCGGTGTTTGTTTCACAACAGGTTTTGGTGCGGCCTGCACAGTTTTCTCGGTACTCTGAGAACTACTGGTGCTCGCCACACTTGGTGAGGGCTTAACAGGTGTTGGATTCACTGTCTTAGGTGTAACATCAGCTTTCCTATTTGGACAGTGAGAAGCAACGTGCCCTTTCTCGTGACATCTAAAGCAAGACATCTTATCCATGGACTTTTTGGTTGGTCCCTTAGATCTAGGTGTCTCACTGGTGTCTACTTCCTTTGGTACATCTATTGTGTCTGACTCTTCGACCTGGTCAGCCCATGAAATCTTCTGTTTTCCTGCAGGTGTTTCACTTGAGGAAGACACAAATTTCACTTTCTTGACCTTGACAGTTGAGTCAGTCACCTTAGGTGTATCTTCAACTTTAGGCTCAGGTGTAGGTTCAGGTAGGTCCTCTAAAACTACTGACTTGTCAGTTTTCTCCTGAGGCTGAGGCACATAGTTATCATTGAAAGGTGGAGGAATTTCGTGAAAACCTAGACCTACAGGCTTCTTAGACTGTCTTTGGGCATCTAAGACTTTCCCTAGGTTTAGGCTCGAATTCCTAAACTTTTCCAGCTTGCTATTTGCCTCTGCTACCTTAACCTTGGTCTCAGCTAGCTCTATGTCCTTGTCTTTCAGACTTTTGGTCAAGGCCTCTACATGCTCATACATAAGCTCTATCCTAACACACTGCTCACTCAGTTTGTCTTTTAGAACGATTACATCTTGAGCATCAGCCTTAAGCTTTTCTTTTAAATCTTGTTTTATATCATTTAGGCTAGCATTTTCTATTTTTAAGTTTTCATTTTGAGCAGCTATGGTCTTATGTGAGTCTAAGACTAGATTTAACCTATCATTAGAACTAACACATAAAGCACATAAATCACGAAATAGAGAATAAGAAAGACTAACCTTTGAGTTGTCAGATTCCACGTTGGCCATCTGAGCAGCAAACTCCAGCACGGTCTGATCATTCGCTTTCTCTACCCACATCGGACTGCTGTCCCTTGTGGTCTGCTCATCCTCTTCACAACCATTTTCCGTAACTTCAGCCATGAAAGCTCTAGCATTGGACTCCGGATGTGAACTCCAGTCATAAGAACCATCTAGCTGTCTGTCAGAAGTGACATTGGATATCAGACCCGCTAGATTGGCTTGACCAGATGAAGAACTCGGAAGATATCTCTGTTGGGACTGACTTTGGTACTGTCCTTGATGCTGACTCTGCCCCTGGTATGTCTCTACCTTCGGTCTTTGACACTCCCTGGCGAAGTGTCCCAATCCCTGACAGTTATAGCATTTCACCTTGGACTTATCAAAACCTATCCCCTTGTTATTCATCTGTAGATTCCTCCCAGTTCTCTTTATGAATCTCTTAACCCTCTGGGTTACCATGGCCAGTTGCCATTTCAGATCCATTTCCTCTAAGTCATCAGGGTCGACCTGATCGTAGTCTTCATCCCAAAGAGCCGGATCGTTGATCTTCCCTTGAACGCAATTTCCGTATGCGGCCACAAACGAAGCAAGCAGATTCAGATGTTCTTCCGCCGACTTTGCGCTCATTGGCATCTTAGAATAGCTCTGACTGGTCGATGCCTGTTGGACTTGAGGTTGCGGTTCTTCCGATCTTCCTAACCCTAAGAACGCGCGATTTAGTGAGTCTTCGGACTCTGGTGGCGATGACGTTTCTCCGGTGAAAAACGCTGTAGCACTCTTCTGATCAGCTGTCACTGATGATTTTGATGTCTTTCCAAAATACATAGCCGGATTTTGGACTTGCTCATAATCAGTCTCAGCCTTTATCATTTCGAAGTGATATGCCCTCAACGTTCCCACGATGTCATCCAGTGATTGAGCATAGTACTTATCTTCATTCAGCTTAATCATAGCCACATACATAGCCCATTTGGCTGGTAGGGCATCAAGAAGCTTATTGTTCTTGTCACTGTCCGAGTACTCAATGCCATGACTTTCAAGCTCTGTTATCAGATGATAGAATCGTGTGATAATATCATCCAACTGTTCATCCTTAAGAGCCTTGAAAATCGCAAACTGTTGGGTCAACAGCTCTGTACGCTTTCTTCGTACCCGTGGATTACCCTCACACCTTTTCTGGAGAGACTCCCAAAGTTCTTTCGACGTCCTCTGAGTCCGAAATGTGTGCAAGATATCTTGAGGTAACGCCATTCGGATAATGGAGAAAGCTTTGTTTTCGGCTTCAAATAATTTCTTGTCATCTTCTTTCATCATTTGATATGACAAGACCTTTTGACGGCCTTCAACCTCAGAAACTGGTGGAATGTACCCTTCATCAATGCACACCCACATGCGCATATCGTTGAATCGTACAAAATCCGTAAATCTATCCTTCCACCAGTAGTAATCCTCAACTTTCATCAGCTTAGGTGGTGCATTGGCCTTCCCAACTTCGTGATCCATCTCAAGGAATTTCTGAAGGTTTGACATCTTTTCTGAAAGAATTTGAATTTGAACTTAATTAATTTAATTAGAAACTGATTTAAATTAACTTATTCGAATCTAGATAGATTCGAATCTAATTAATATTTAATCTTTTGAAATTAAATTCGATTAAGTCTTAAAAGTCAAGTAGATTCGAAATAATGTCAGATTCGAGGAAGTCCCTAGATTCGAAGTGATGACAGATTCGAAGGAGTCTATAGATTCGAACACCCTTAGAATCGAAGGCACAATAGAATCGAAATTCAGCAGAATCGAAGCACAGAATCGAAACAGTATAGACTCGAAACAAACTCGAAACAGTATAGACTCGAGATCCAATTCGAATGTAATAACAGATTCGAAACACCACAGACTCGAAACTGACTGAAATTGACTCGAAAGGAGCGAATTTTGGTTAGACTCGAAAATAAAGTAAAACCCTAATTACCCCTATAGATTCGAGCGCCGCAAACTCGAAAAACGGCTAACACTTTGATTTTTTGACGTTTTATGGATTAAATCACTAATTTTCAAATGAAAAACAATGATTTCGACCAAAAACGTGAAAAACGACAAAATGTTTCCCGAATATGAATTTGCTAAGCTCAAAAACACGTTTTTGAGAGAAAAACCGTCCAACTAGCGTCAAGAAACCTAGAATGTTTCTGATGAACACGAAGAACACCACGAACACTCCGTAGGCTTTGATACCACTTGTAAGGTCTACCACTGACAGATCTATCTAGACGCGGACCCGTTAACGAGTGCGGAATCCTCGTTGACGGTCAGACGGACAACTCTCAACCAACGGAAACACGGAGACTATTAGACGCTGAACGAACGACACACGAACGATCCTACGTACTAATTCTCTCCGAAACGGGACTCACCTAGCTGATAAACTCGAGATCGCCTATTGCTTAATTCCTCACGAATTCTGCCAAAGGTCTTCTAATTATTCGAGTCTATCCCTAATTATAGACCCTGATTCGAGTCTGATGTGGGCCAAACTCGAATCTGGCCCAAGGCCCATTCGAGTCTGTCCACAAGGACACTCTCGAATCTAGCCCATTCGAATCTAAGGCTAGACTCGAATCTATCACAGATTCGAATCCCAAGCAATAAACAATTCGAATCTATGGCTACATTCGAATCTATCACAGATTCGAATGCCAAGCCTTGTATTCTAAAATCACCTAAGAACTTGTCTTATCAATAGCAAAACTAGACTGCTGTCGTCACACTGTATGTACCAACAATACAAAGCTAAGTGTGGAATCCGGGAATGGTTATCCTCGTACTTTAGTTAATCAAACAATTTCATTAAGTTTTCTTTTCACAAACTTCGTAAGTAATAATTTTATAATTCAAGTAATCACTTTTTTACGAACGAATCAATCTCTTTAAATTAATTATTTTACAACGCTAGTCGCTCGAATACGTGCATTTAACCTCTCGCTCTCTGTGGATACGATCCCTACTTACCCTAGATTCTAAGGTATTTAGTGGTATTTTTGACGGGTTAACGACACTCGCATCAAATTTTGGCGCCGTTGCCGGGGAGCGGTTGCGCTTAAATCACGTATTTTAGTAATTAGCTTTGTTTAGTCATTTAATTTTTTCTAGAGTAATTTAGTTAATTTAGTTAATCTCAATTTATTTGCTTATTTGCTTTAGTTAGTTTTTAAGCTTTAATTATTACCTTAGTTTTATTAAGAAAAAGGGAATCATGGCGCAAGCATCGATTCTCACCAAAAAGAAAGTTTCTAGTTCAAATTCTTCATCTAGTCCTCATAGGTTTATGCACACGCGTTATTCTGGTAGGATTTCACCTTTGAAGTTTGATCCAGAAATAGAAAAAACTGCTAGATTTAATAGGCGAGCCACAACTCAAGCAAACGAAATTAAAGATATTGCTCATAAAGTAAACGTGGAAGAAGAAATAATTATTTCGGAAGACGAGAACGTCGATAACGTTCTTGCTGACGTCCAACAAAACCAAAGACCGATGGGAGACCGTAGAACTATAGAATCCCATTATAGGCCGGGTGATATCCCTGATCCATCACCCATTCTCTACCCAATTAACGAGAATGAACCTGAAATTAGGCCACAGCTATTTAGCATATTACCCGTTTTTCGCGGAGCACCAAGCGAAGAACCGTATGAGCATTTAGCTGAATTTACTGCTATATGTAAGGCCAATCATGTTAGGGGAATGACCGTAGACGCACTCAAACTCAGACTTTTTCCTTTCTCCTTGAAGGAAAGGGCGAAAAACTGGTTCGTGTCACTTCCCACTGATAGTATAACTAACTGGGATGAAATGAAAAAAGAATTTCGAACTGAATATTACCCAATTAGCAAAACGACAGAAAAACGTAAAGAAATAACTGGATTTAAACAGAAAATAGGGGAACAATTTCACGAAGCCTTTAATAGGTTAAATGAATTACTAAGAACATGCCCTCACCATGAAATTTCTAAATGGATGCTAATTAAAACCTTCTTTGATGGGGTTAGTCAAGAAAGTAGGAATATGATCACCGCTGCTTCAGGCGGAACCTTTTTAGCTAAGGAAGATGACGAAGCCTGGGAATTATTAACCCAGTTAAGTAAAGGTTTAAAAGTCCAAGCGGGTTCGGATAGTAGTGTTGGTGTCCAAGTTATGGGCATAGACAACGCGTGGAAGAAGGAAGTTAAATCTGACATATCCGAACTAAGCCAAAAGATGGACTTGTTGATGAAAGGAATGGGAAAGGCTGCAGTGGCACAAGTCTGCTGTGTCACTTGTGGAGACCCTTCTCATCCAACCGAGAATTGTCCACATACCTTCACCCACGAAGAGTATGTGAACGAAGCGTTCGGCTGTCGACAACGAAGAGAACGGGAGAACCCCTACTCGGAGACTTACAATTCGGGATGGAGAAAACACCCGAACTTTAGTTGGAGGGATAATCAAGACAATGATGCTCCCCCGAAGCCAAGATATGAGCAACCTCGTCAGCAAAACCGAGATTTCCAATATGGATCAACCTCAACTACGAAGGATGATCGGTACTATAAACGCCAAGACCCTAAAGAAGAAAATGATTCACGACCAGTGTCGGGGAACTCAAAAGAGTTTTCCGAGTTTATGGAATTCATGAAACAAAAGACCATGGTTCAAGCGAAAACTATGGAGATGCTTGGGAGGCAGATGGGACAAATTGCAGAGTCCTTAACTAAACGAGAAGAAGGGAAGCTTCCAAGCAACACCATGGTTAATCCATCGCACCACCACGGCAAAGAAAAGAAATATGAAGTTAACGAAGTGAACGAGGTGAATAAAGTCACTACCCTTAGGAGTGGAAAAGAAGTAGATAATAAAATAGAAATGCCTAAGGAGAGTGAGACAGACGACGAGGTAGAAATTGCCTATGAAGAGGAACCACCTTGATCGGAGTCAAAGGTAGAAACAAAAATTAAGAAAGTAACCTTTAAGGAAGTGGAAGCCAAGAAACCAGTAGAGACTAAACTTGTGGAAGGGAGTTCCAATACTGAAATTGCCCCTTACCTAACGGCTTTAGAAAACCCAGCTTCATTTCCTTATGGTAAGAAAGGACCTAAAAATGAAGAATTATGGGATATTTTTAATCAAGTTAAAATTAACATTCCCTTAATCAAAGCTATACAACAAGTCCCTTCTTACGCTAAATTCTTAAAAGACCTTTGCACTCAGAAACGAAAATTTAAAATAACTCTTCCAAAGCAAATCAACCTCACTGAACAAGTCAGTGCAGTTATCACTAGCTCACTGCCGCCTAAACTAAAAGACCCAGGATCACCCTTGATCCCGGTAACTATCGGCGATATTCAAATTAAAAAAGCACTTCTAGACTTAGGGGCGAGTGTTAACATTTTACCCGGTAATTTATTTGACCAACATGATCTAGGAACCCTACAGACAATAGATGTCATCCTACAATTAGCAGACAGGTCCACCAAAGTACCACGAGGGATGTTATCTGATGTAATCGTTAAGGTCGAAGATTTCTATTATCCAGTAGACTTTTTAGTGTTGGACTCAGATAGTGCTTACAAAGAAAGCCAACCGGCAATCATATTAGGACGTCCCTTCTTAGCCACAATCAACGCTCAAATCAATTGCAGGACAGACGCATTAGACATAGCATTCGGAAACCGCAAACTCCAACTTAATGTCTTTAATAATGTACCTAATGCACCATTGGATTCAGAGTGCTACATGATCGACCTAGTTGATGATTTAATACAACAACAATTATCAACAATAACATGTAAAGATCCAGTGGAGCTGCTTCTGTACTATAATGAGAATAAGCTAGATAATATGCATGAAGCTAAGGAGTTCGAACTTGAACGTGTTCAGTCGGTGGATTCTACTCAACCGCCATGGACACATAAGATCGAGAAACTTCCTACTGACCTTCCACCATCAGCAAAACCATCTTTAGAGCAACCACCCAAATTAGAGTTGAAACCACTTCCATCTCATCTCAAATACGCTTTTCTTGGCCCTGAGAGTACATTGCCTGTAATCATCACAACAGACCTTACTGCTGCACAAGAAAAGGCCTTGTTAGACGTTTTATCGAGATATAAGGAAGCAGTAGGCTGGACCATAGCAGACCTTAAGGGGATTAGCCCAACGCTGTGTATGCATAGGATTATAACTGATCCAACAGCCAAGCCAAGCCAAGCAGAGATGCTCAGAGAAGGCTAAACCCTAACCTTAGAGAGGTAGTGAAGAAGGAAGTGTTAAAATGGCTAGATGCTGGAATTATCTATCCGATATCAGATAGCCAATGGGTTAGTCCCACACAGACGGTTCCAAAGAAATCTGGAATCACTGTTGTCGATACTCCCGAAGGAGAAAAAATTGCAACTCGCCCTGTAACGGGGTGGAGAGTGTGTATCGACTACAGAAAGCTGAATGCCGCAACCTCGAAGGATCATTTCCCTCTGCCATTCATTGACCAAATAGTAGAGAAATTAGCAGGGCATAAATTCTATTGTTTCTTAGATGGCTATTCGGGGTATAATCAAATCCCGATACACCCAGAGGATCAAGATAAGACGATCTTTACTTGTCCGTATGGCACATTCGCCTACCGAAGAATGCCTTTTGGATTATGTAATGCTCCGGCCACATTCCAGCGATGTATGATGGCCATATTTTCAGACATGGACGGAGGGTCTCTCGAAATCTTCATGGACGACTTTTCTATATTTGATAAGTCATTCGAAGGGTGTCTCTCTCATTTAGAAAAAGTTCTCAAGCGGTGTACTGAAACCAATTTGGTACTAAGCTGGGAGAAAAGTCATTTTATGGTTAAAGAGGGAGTAGTCCTAGGACATATAGTCTCTGAAAGGGGAATGGAGGTTGACCGAGCTAAAATACAGATAATTTCATCGTTACCACCGCCTACTAATATTAAGGGAATCCGTTCATTCCTAGGACATGCAGGGTTCTATAGGAGATTCATAAAAGACTTTAGCGTCATAACCAAACCCCTATGTAACCTTCTCCTGAAGGACGCACCTTTTAACTTTGATAAAGACTGTATAGAAGCGTTTAATACATTAAAAATGAAGCTCACGGAGGCACCAATTCTGCAATCACCTGAGTGGTCCCAGCCCTTTGAGATCATGTGCGACGCAAGTGATCACGCAGTCGGTGCCGTCCTTGGTCAAAGAGTGGACAAAAAGCCCGTGGTAATATACTATGCAAGTAAAACATTCTCTGAAGCTCAAATTAATTACACAACAACTGAAAAAGAATTGCTTGCAGTAGTTTGTGCGTTAGACAAGTTCAGATCTTATGTCTGGGGAGCTAAGGTAATTGTGTACTCCGATCACAGCGCCTTACGACACCTCTTGGCTAAGAAAGATGCTAAACCACGGCTAATTCGTTGGATACTGTTATTACAAGAGTTTGACTTAGAAATTAGAGATAAAAAGGGCTCAGAAAATGTAGTAGCAGACCATCTCTCGAGATTGCCAGCAATCACCACTGATATGCTGGACTCCATTCGGGATAATTTCCCAGATGAATAATTACTGTTCGTTGCAAAAGTGCCTTGGTTTGCTAACTTAGTAAACTATTTTGTCACAGGGAAAATCCCAGGCCACTGGAACTCACATCAAAGAAAATATTTCTTCTCCCAAACTAAACAATACATTTGGGAGGAGCCAGATTTATTCAATATAGGAGTAGATCAGATTATCCGGCGATGTGTTCCAGACAACGAGCATTATGACACTTTAAATCATTGTCACTCGTATGCATGTGGAGGCCATTTTAGTGCTAAAAAGAGAGGCCATCGAATTTTACAAAGTGGATTCTTTTGGCCGACTATCTTTAAGGACTCATATGAGTTTGTGAAGTCATGACTACGATGCCAGCAATTAGGAGGTATTTCAAAAAGAGACCAAATGCCTATGACACCAATTCTGATAGTAGAGATTTTCGATGTGTGGGGCATAGACTTCATGGGACCCTTCCCTAAGTCATGCAGTTTTGAATATATCCTAGTGGCAGTCGATTACGTCTCCAAGTGGGTAGAAGCTGAAGCCACAAGAACAAATGACCACAAGGTAGTATGCCAATGTCAAACGTAATATATTTTCTCGTCATGGAATCCCTAGAGCCATAATCAGTGATGGGGGTTCTCATTTCTAAAATATGTACTTTAGCAAACTACTTAAGCATTATGGAGTAACACATAAGATAGCCACCCCATATCACCCACAAACTAGTGGACAGGTAGAAGTGTCTAACAGGGAGGTTAAGCGTATATTAGAAAAACCAGTACGACCCGATAGGAAAGATTGGTCAATATGATTAGATGATGCACTTTGGGCGTATCGTACAGCGTATAAAACCCCTATTGGCATGTCTCCCTACAAGCTAGTCTATGGGAAATTATGTCATCTTCCGGTTGAGCTAGAGCATCGAGCCTTATGGGCCATTAAAAATGCAAATCTTAACTTCACAGCTGCCGGTATAAATCGAAAACACCAACTGAACGAATTAGAAGAAATACGTAAGGAAGCTTATGAAAGTTCTAAAATATATAAAGAAAAAACAAAAGTTTTCCACGATCGAATAATTAAACGAAAGGTGTTTAATAAAGGTGACAAAGTTTGGTTATTCAACGCACGCCTGCGCTCTTCCCAGGCAAACTAAAAAGTAAGTGGTCAGGCCCATACACAGTAACTAACATCTACACCCATGGTGCAGTCGAATATAATAGATCAAAAAGGCGGTGAACCGTTTAAAGTGAACGGCCATCGATTAAAATTATTTGTACAATGGGCCGACAATGAAAATGTATCATCCGAGACAATGGTCTTGGAAGATATCACTTAAGATATTAAAGCTCCATAATGTCTGGCTGAAGACATTAAACTTAGCGCTTTCTGGAAGGCAATCCAGTGAACTTTGTGGGTGTGTTCCACAGAAACCCTCACGAGACTATAACTCGTCCACTTGGGCTACCGAGGGGTTTAAAGGCTTGTTGCACATGCTAAGTGCAATCGTTTTCACCACGAAAGTGTGTTTTTAATTTTTGCAGAGTAGAGTTTAATATGCCTTAGTTTGTTGCTCTTATAGAATATTTTAGCCAAATAATAATTCATCCTACGATAAGGTGGTACATATCGCAACCAACTAAGTTGGGGAAAAATTTACCCATCAAGAAGATGCAAATCCCAAGCCGAGGAACGACGAAAATTTGGGCAAATAGAGGACAAAATTCGGTACATTGTACGTCAATTCGTTAGTTTTTGGGGGGACCAATCACTACAAACAGCACACACAAAAATCGCCTGGCAGCAGAGCAGCGCACCGGCCAGCGCAGGCCTGCGCCCCGCGCTGCGCCTCAAGCGCACCGGCTTGCGCAGGGGTGCGCCTGCGCCCTGATGCATAACAGCGGTTTTAAGCCCTTTTTCACTTCATTTTCTTCATTTCCTCTCAAAAAAACTCCGAAATTTAACCTCCTTTTTTCTCCCAACTCTTCTGTAACGTGGAAATTCTGGTTGATTCGTGCTCTTCCTTTGATCATCTCACCAATGTAAGCTGTTTTTCTTCCTTATTTTTAATTTTAGACCAAGAAATGCTACTCTCTCATGAAATGATAAGTTCTTGCTTTCTGCCCTAGATTTGAAATTACTAAGATATTAAGTGTTTAGTTACCTAATATGTTGCTAGTGAGTAGAAATTCATAGGAATAAGTGCATTTCATGAGTTTCTCTTTTATTTTTAATTTTTGGATTTCTATAAATTACTCTCTGCAATGTGCTTAGAAGCTTCACAATCTTGATGTTGCTAAGTTTAGAATCTTCACTTATCTTGCCAAAATCAGAGGCAACTGTTATTCCCTCACAAGTTGCATGATTCGTGCTTTCAATCGCCCTAGTTGTCGCTCATAATCATGCATTTCACGACATGTACAAAATTTTGTCATGCTACGTAACCATCATCTTTCATGCACATGCAACAAATTCATGGAGAATGGTCACTACATCGAATTGGTTGCATCTTCGTGGTGTACATTGCACTTGACATTTATGTGTTCTCACCAGTTTCTTCGGACTCCATCGAGATTAACATGCTTGTGTGCCATCATGTGCATTTATTTGTGCTAAATTCCGTTTCTCTTTGCTATATGTGCATAGATGTCACAACAATTTGCAGGAAGCTCTCGTCGACGTATCACCCGCACCCCACGCATGCGTGTGCACACACCCATTCCAATTAATATCGAGTATCCCTCACCCCCACCATCACCACTGGTTTCCGAACCACCCACTCACTTTTTCATCGAAAAGACTTTGAAAGAATCGGACTTTAAAAACATTGGGATTATAGAGAGTTTTGATCGCATAGGGTGGTCGGGAGCTTTACGAATCGAGACCCATTATGTTCACGAAACCGAGATTTATGAATGGATGACGACTCTCATTCGGAGAGAGGGGGACTTGGAACATGACTTCGAACTGCGGGGACGTATTAATAGGAAGGAGGTTATAGTTTCTAGGACGGAATTGTGTGACTACTTTGATTTTGATACTGAGATACCGGTAGCGAGGGAATTTTGGACTGAACAAGATCTATCAAGTGGTGTGTTATGACATTCAGAGGGATGGGCTAAGAAACTGACAGAAGTATTCAATTTTACTATCGAGCAAGCTAGGGTTTATTCCAAGTACTATCGAGGTGATCTCCGCCCATGGGCAAAGGTCTTGTGGAAAATTATTGTTTTCAACATCTTACCATGATCCTCTAACACCACTGCCGTTCGGACACGAGAGGTCATACTCATTCATGCCTTGATTACTGGAAAATCTGCCATCTCCCTTGCCTATATCATGATGCAAACTATCTGGGAAGCGACCCTCTCAAAAACACAGATGGAAATCCCTTACGGTCGTATGCTCAGTGAATTGTTTATCAACATGGAAGTCATCTCGGAAGGAGCTAGCCCACGGTTATTGGGACCAAATGATGTGTGGTTTACTAGACATACCATGGCGGGCTTAACGTTTGAGCAAGTTTCTGGCACCTTTCTGATTAGGGATCCAGCCCACGGTACTGTTTCAATCATCCCTGCAACTCGCTCCTTTTATCGGTATGAGCAGACTTTGGAGAAGGGAAAAGCAAGGCTAGGCGAGGAGAATATCGAAAAGGACGGCCCGTCCCAATCACACCCGTCGGAGAAGGATGTCTTGGAAGCACGACTTACCGCAATCAAAGACGCGGTTGAGGGATTACTTGCAGCAAACAAAGCAGTTCTCATGGAGGTGGACAAGCTAAAGTACGATTTCAATGTCCACGGAATTTCGGTGGGAGCTCACTCTCGTTGGCTCTCTAGCCTCCAATCAAGGGTAGAGGAGCTGGAACGGGTTGTCGGCCGCCAAAGTTCCCACGCCACCTCTGCCCGCACATCACATATGACATCTCTCGATGAATATTGATCTCATTGTTTCGTGAAATCTTCACTAAAACACTATGATTCTTGACTTTTAAACAATTACTAGTTGGTTGTGTAATTGGCCATAGGCCATAAACAAGTATGTGCTCGGTGTTCATGTTGGCACCAAAGACTTTGAGATTTCATAACAATTTCGGGCCATGATTAGTAGACATATTACTCGCACTGTGTCTGTTAACTACATATTACTCGTCTCATGTAATTAATTTCAGCTTCCTTAGTGTCGGGGACGACACAATCTTTTAAGTTGGGGAAGGGGAAACACATAAATGTGTTAAAATGTTAAGAAAATTCTTGTAAATCGTAAGTTTTTATTGAAAAAACGTAAATTATCAAACCAAGCATGCATCCAACCAACTGAAAAAACGAAAATTTTTTGAACCGAACAGGCCCCCCAAGCGCAGCCGCCGGCGCAGGCCTGCGCCCAGGGGTGCGCCTGCCCGTTTTTGCTCCATTTTAAATAGAAATTTTTTTTGAAAACCCTAAAAAGAGCACCCTTGCGCCCCCTTTACGGTTCCTTCATCTCCTTCACATCTTTTCACCCAAAGAAACCCATTTTTGCCTACAAAATCACTTGCACTTAAGGTAGATCTTCAATACGCAAGAATTGGCAAGGAACTTGAGTTTTCAACTCAAGTTGGGGAAGGGGAATTCAAGCTAGGAACTTATCCACTACAAAGTTAGATTCAACTCTTTTTTCATTCTTCATCAAAAGCAAGGTACGAAATTCCACCATTCTTGAATAACTAAGCTTTAATGGAGTTTTGAAGTTGAATTTTGACTTTTAGATTGACTTTTTGCATGGCCAATTATCAAGGATAATTTTAGTGCTTTCATAAGTGTAAAATAGAGTATTAAGTGAAATTATGGGTACGATTAAGAAAAAAGGCATGCAAGTCAAATTTCGAAAAGTTCGTTGCTATTTTGTGCAATTTGCCTAATTTGTTAAATGTGACAGTGTGTTTAAATTGATATGAATAAATATGCATCATGTTGTTACATATGATATGATTATTGCACAAACTATTAGTTATGGTTCTGTATTGTGAAAATGGAACGATTTGAGAATTTTATAATTATATATATACTTAAGTCATCGTAATTGCAGATGTCTCACCGAACAAGACAACGGGTGGGAGAAGGCGCCAGTTCCTCTACCCAACCGAGGGTAGAATGGAACCCAGACTTCTATCTGTCACAGCACCCGGCTAACATACGACGACAATTATTCAAGACAAAGAAGTTCTCGGGCAAAGTCTTAGTAGAAAAGAGAGTAAAGAAAGACGAATTCGAGAACTATGGGGTAGTAAGATGCTTTGACCGTTTAGGATAAGAGGCGGTGTTGGATTTAGGAGGGGAGCATATCTATCATGACGAGGTTGTAGAGTGGATGTCAACATTGAGACGCGAAGAAGGGCGATTCAGAGGCGATTTCACACTAATAGGTCGCGTAAATGGGCATGAGTTTCCGATGAACGCACAAGCTTTGAGAGAGGTTTTTGGAGTTGATATTGGTGTTGGAGAGGATGGAGCACGGAATTTTAACTATGAGTATAAGACGGATGCGTAGCTGGCATTCACAGATAGGACTTGGGAGGGTGAATGGACCACACAGTTGGCGGAGATATTGAAGATCGACTACAATGTTGCGGCTGGATATACGGCATACGCTAGGCGTGATCTTAGCCCCATGGCGAAGGTATTGCACAAGATAGGTCACCAACAATGTGCTTCCGAGAGACAGTGATTTGACAAAGATTTGGCACAAGGAGGTAACTATCCTTTATGCGCTGATGACAGGAGAGTCGAGCCTCTCCTTTGCTTGGATTGTAATGAACGACCTGTGGTCGATGTATGACACGAGGGAGAGGAAAATAATCCCTCACGGATGGATTATATCAAAGTTTTTGAGGGCTCAGGCAGCAATTTCCCCCATCTCTGTTCCAAGGGGAGTCTCCGGCGCCGTCATTACAGCAGCTATGATACAAAGCATCACCCTGCGCCAAACAGATCAAGGATTTGAAATCTTTGACTCAGACACGGGAAAGACGCACCGAGAGCTATATGATGTAGAAGAAGCAGAGGCTTACCATCAGCATCAGGCAGAGAGAGTACATGCAGCGGGAGGAGCCAATGATATGTCTCAGGTGATCGCACGGTTGGACGCAATGAACTTGCGTTTGGGTACTTTTCAAGAGGATGTGGTTGGAAGGATGGATGAGTTCCAGCACGAGTTGGAAACCCAAACAAGCCGTATTGATGAGATTTACACAGGTGTACGCGCGTCAGCATTTCAGAACGCTTTTTACAACCAGCAGCACTGGGCGTACACTGATGCGGTGAGAGATCATATGAACTACAATGCCGGGTTGCCACATCAGCCATACGGAGACTATCAGTGGCAGAATTTCGAGAGGCTGAACATTGAGGATCGAACTCCTCAATACTTCCCACCCTATGGTCGAGTCCCCACCACAACACGAGGAGATAACGTGGTGCACCCTTCAAACACATACCCGCCTGCGCCACTCATGCAAGAAGACCGAAATCCCTTCGGGGAATTCTTTGCTGGTATTTTTGGGCCGCCGCCACCACCACAGTAGTCAGGTTCTTCCGTTCCCTTTCTTTAAGTAGGATGATTTATTGTTTAAAGAGTTATTGTTTTTGCACGCATTGTTATTTTTGAATAAATGTGTTTCTTCTTAGAAGATTATGTGAAAAGTGAGCCGTAAAAAGATCCGATCAAGTTACCCTATAAATCTCTGTAGTTGAGCTTGCAACTCAAATATGATGATGTTAGTTAGGTCGGTTTCAAGCAAAAAGATGTAATTATATGAGTTTAAATATAACACAAAGAGTCATAGATGCTTAAAACCAAGGAAGTGAACCGGGTTTGAAGTAGGATATATGATGTTGTAGCGAATAATAAATAACAAGGATTCCAATAGCCACTACTTGTTCATGCAATAAGGGGGAGGAAGCGAACACGAATAGAGCCTCAATTCAAGTGTGGCCTAGTTGATTCAGGAGATTAAGTCTGAAGGGTACCATCATGCCTAGTCCCCTAAGACCAACTGGTCTGGGAGTGGCTGACCCAAATCCTGCTACACGGATCATCTAGAAAGCCATGTTAAACTTGAACAGAAAAAAATAGAACATTGCATGAAAAAGACTAGAACGAAAAGAAAAGAAAAAACCAGTATCTATAATCATGCATCGAGGAACAAGACGGTCCAGTGACCCACGTGAATTCAATTCTATAACCTTGAGCTAAAAGGATAATAGTGGTGAGGAATTTTTGAACAAACTATTTGAAAGACATCACGATATATCTGAAATAAATTTTGTTCGCGTCTTTGATTTTTTGTGATGTTATGAAGGCTAGTGTTTGTTTAAATAAGTTGATTATGTCTTTCACGCTTGATAAACCCGATGTTTTAAAAGTCTGATTTTCGTTGCTTGCTCGAGGACGATCAAGGGTTAAGTTGGGGAAGTTTGATCGGGTTATAATTTATCATGTTAATTAAACCTAAAAGAGTTGTTTTTAGTAAGAAAATGTCATAGAATGTGCTACTATTGAATAAATTCTGTGCTTGTACAGGTAAACAAAATCCGGTCTAAATTGGCGAAAAAAGGACGAAATTTCAGAGCCAGGCGCAGAGGGGGGCGCAGCCCTGCGCCCAGACCAAGTGCTCGGCAGAAGAAATTAATTCACAAAAATACGGATTTTACAGACAGGCGCAGGGGGGGCGCAGGCCTGCGCCTACGGCTGCGCCCAGTCCATTAAAATAATATACGGCCGTTTTTAGGGTTTTTCCAGCTTTTCCTATAAATACAAAGTCATAGTTTTGAGGAAAGCATCGTTTTTTGGAGAGGAAAGCTAAGGAAAAGGACCACGTTTGAGCGAACCCAAGTACGAAGAGCACACGAACCCAGCTACGACATTGGCTATGAAGATGGATACACAACTCTGGAGTATTGCACCAAAAATGTCCGGCTAGTCTCATCATAATCATTCTCGGAGGAAGCACAACGCTAAGTGTTTTATTTTATGAACGATTACTTATGTTTGCATGGTTTTATTATTTATATTTAGATTGTAAACGAATGATTGTTATTTGTTTGGTTGCGTTTCGCAAGATAGTTCGTTGATATTTTATTATCCGTGCCGAGTTAATTATTTAATTAAGACGAGTAATCAAACGTGTCACGCGCTATGCCCAAGATCACGTAACGATTCTAATAATAATTATCACAAAGATTATGTCTATGTAATCTTTATATCGTTTTTATAAATTAAATACAAAGCTAAGTGTGGAATCCGGGAATGGTTATCCTCGTACTTTAGTTAATCAAACAATTTCATTAAGTTTTCTTTTCACAAACTTCGTAAGTAATTAATTTTATAATTCAAGTAATCACTTTTATACAAACCAATCAATCTCTTTAAATTAATTATTTTACAACGCTAGTCGCTCGAATACGTGCATTTAACCTCTCGCTCTCTGTGGATACGATCCCTACTTACCCTAGCTTCCAAGGTATTTAGTGGTATTTTTGACGGGTTAACGACACTCGCATCAACCCACGTATCCCAAAACCCTAACTCTAAACCCTAGTCGAATCTGAGTCGCAGTCGCGCTCCATTGATCTTGATCGAGATCCTCATTGCGGCCGAATTCATCTTGACACGGCCCGAGCTCGTCCCGTAACCGCCTGCGACCCATCGCACCCCGCACTCGTGGCATGGCTGCCCGAGTTCATCTCAAGAACATCGTGGCCCACAATCATGGGATCACAACCACGCTCATGAACGAACAGTAGCAGTTTGCTCTATTTTTCTTATAGCCAGGGGAATCATCCCAAACTCGTTCTTACCCGCTTAATTAGTCTTGAATTTGTTCAGTAACATAATAACTTAATCCAACCATCTCTTAACATTTAACAAGCTCAAACCCAAAGAATTTGAGCCAACTTACTTCCAAAGTTGTAATCAAGTTGGTTGGCAATTTGTGGCTTCAATCACAATTTCCAGGCTTCAGTTCGTGTTGCTGGAAGTGAAGTCGCACACACACACTTTTAGTTCTCTGATTTTGCAAAGAAAGAAGTGAAGAAGCAAGCACATAGGTGACGAATATATACGTTTTCGGTTATAATTCGGTTTAATACACAATATCCGATTTCGTTATCATAATACACAAGTTTATACCATCGGGCTCCAAATTAATTACTAATTACTAAGATTGCAACCTCCTATAAAACTTAATTCCATAAACCGGTTATTCATAATCTCGTCACATGACGGTTTCACGTATATCATATACTCAACAATTAGTCAAACTTGATAATAATATTTAAATAGCCCAATTAAATAATTTCACGTAATTTACCCAAAATTGGGATGTTACATATTATGTTTTAACTCTTATCAGAATAATAAATGATGAGATGTTTTTACCTCTTATCACATATGACTATCAAACGCACTTATCATTAAAACCTCTTACCGAATAAGAGGTTCACATTTGATCAGACCATGATAAGCTCTATCAAATAGACCCTAAATGTTTAAAAACATTTTTTTGTAGCAATACTTTGTTATATACAAATTTAGACACTCTACTAAATATTGTGCCAATCATTTCTACAACCATTTTTGACAAATTTTGGTGTGTTTGGATGGAGGGAATACATTATACATGTGTGTGAATGAGTGAGAACGTGACGGTAAGCATCATGGGTATTTGCATTTGCATTTGAAAAAATATTGCACCGTTTTAAAAACTGATAATCAGATAATAACTGTAACCAAAAGTGTTGTTGGAATTTAGTATTTGGTTTACCTTTTGCTATTACGATTATCAAATAATTATTTTTTGAAGTGAGTGGATTTACGTTTAAACTTGTAAAATTTCCAAATAATCAATTATTAAGTATATAAGCAACATTTTATAGCTTTTAAAAAAGTATGGTTAGATTTATCCAAAATGCAAATCAACAACGATTAGTAAATGTAATCAAACACTCTAAACCTAATTATTTATATTATTATTACGTAATAAGCAAAACCAAACGCCGCCCTCAAGCGCAGTGATTTTTCATTCCAACATTTGCTCCATTTATTGAAATTTATTTGAAGAACTAGTTATCAACCCACGTATTACGTGGATATTTTATAAATAATTATTAAAAATCTATACAAATGTAAATTACATATAAAAATGTTTATTTTTTTCCCTAAAAAGGTATGAATTCAATATTATTTTTTGCTTTTAGGGATAATTAAAATTTTCTTATTTTTGAATATTTATGAATAATATTATTTTTTAAAACTTATTATTTTTATTTTTGAATATTTCTATGCATAAATAAGATTTTTAAATTTTAATTATAGATAGAACACAATTTATTATTTCTATAATTAAAAAAAAATACTAACCATTTGATCATTAAAATTGCATTATTTTTACTTTTTGGATATATAAAAAAATGCATAGTTAACTAAAGTTAGGAGTTAAATTTCAAAGTTATTTAAATCTTTTAAAAAAATTGGTTTTTTTTATTTATAGTAGTTTAGGAGTTAATTTTGAAAGTTATTTAAATCATTTAAAAAGATTTTTTTTTATTTACAGTAGTTATATTAAGTATTACTTCATTATATTTTTACTTAAATTTTAAATATAAATTAGGTAATTAATTAAAGACATTATATATGGAAAGTTGGGCGGGAAAACAAACTTTTGGTTAAGTGAGGAATCGACACGTGGCACTAGACATCTTCTTTTATTAATATACTAGATTATTAACTCATGTATTACATGAGTATTTTTAATAAATAACTAAATCTATATATAATAATAAAATGTTATTGCAAAAAATAATAAACATTAATGTTAAATGGTAAAGATAAATTTTTTGAGATCTTATAAAATATTAATTTAAAAGTCATGATATTAGGATAAACATAGTTAATACGAAATTTTAATAAGTGTATTTACATCCCGGTCTGTTTTACGACATTTATTGGTGTGTTATTATCACCTCATTTGAATCCAATAAAATAAAATTTTCATATGGAAATTCATTTTATATTATTAAAAATATATGAAAGTTATAAAATATTGATTGGTATTTAGCTTTTACATAGTTGAATTGCATAAATTTTATTAGACAATCACAAGTAAATCCATATAGTTTACTTTTTTAGAAAAAACTTTTTAAAGGTAAATGTTTAATATATATATATATATATATATATATATATATATATATATATATATATATATATATATATATATATATATATATATATATATATATATATAACTTAAATTGACTTTAAATGAAAATAAATTATTTAAAAACTATTTTAGAATTATATTTGTATGAAACTACAACAGCTTGTTTAAATTTTTAGAAAATAATAATACTATAATATCTTAAAAATGTAAGTATATTTGATATTAAATAACATTTTCCATTAGAAAAAACAGTTATATTTAAAAATTACAAAATTTTATATTTAATGTAACATCCATCATTTCGACCTGGTACGTGGAATTATTTTAGTGGATAAATAATTTATTATTATTGGGTTGGTCCAATTATATCCCGTTTCGTGGATTGATACGTGTCGGGATTGGGGCTTGCGTGTCACCGGGTTATAATTTTAATGAACGGATTATATTTTTGGGATCGTGGGATTAAATGGGTTAAATGGGCATTAATAGTGAAAATGTGATATCGGGTTCGGGTTATTGGGTTCTGGACCGATTGAGATAGAGACGTGCATATATGTTTGAGTCTATCTTCACTTACCCTTATCCTTGTGTGAGACCTAAAGTGTGTTTGTGTGTGTTTTGTGTGAGAAAACTCCAGCAAGAAGCCAATTCCAAGCTCCAATCTGGGTGTGAAATCCTTGAATTGATCTCCACCATCTCCTTGTGTGTGTTCTTAAGCTCAAGAGGTAAGATTCTTATGAATTGGTTTCTAGTTTTGCATCATATGTTGTAATGAGTTGGGAATTGGTCTGAAAGTTCATAAGGGGCAGTTATATATGGTTTTATATGCTTAATTATGACTGAATTCGTGTTTGGAAGGAGTTGTATACTCCTGGCTGAAGCTGAAAATCGCAGAGCAGGGTACAGGGTTTCGCGGTGTCGCGGCGCGACGACCAGGGGGTCCGCGGCGCGACTAACTGCCTGCATTGAAAATCCGAGTTTAGTCTTGTAAATTGAGTTTGAGTCGAATTGTGTCGGGTTTCCTTCGGGATTGCTCGGGCTGTGTTTTGTTTGGGTTGGGGTATTATTTGGGATTGCTTTGAGTCGAGTTTGGGTCGGGTTACGAGTTTCGATCGGGTTTCGATTCCGTGGGATTATCGGGCTTGAATTGAATCCGAATTGTTGTAATCATGTGATATGTGTTATTTGGGAATTGTGATTGATTGTTGGGCTATCCGTGTGATTACAGGGACTAGTGGATCTCGAGCCGGGTTTGATCAGGGAGGCCAGACTTCGGGGAATCAGTCAGGTGAGTACTCGAGACTTTTCTAAACGCGCGCCGTCTTTACGATTTTAGCTGTGTTGCTATCTTGTGCGTGTTATATCTATGTGAGACAGGGATGTGAACCTCAGGTATGCTCTATTCCTTATACGTGTTATGTATGAGATGCGAGATCGGTTCAGGGGTCCGTGATGAGTTCCATACGGACGAGAAGTCGCGAAGGGGAATCGCGCGGGTTGACTGTCCCTTACAGTCCTTGGGGCGTATATATACGGCAAGGCCTGTAGCCGGGTAGCTTCCGTGCTACAGGGTATTACCGACCATTTCTGTGTGCGATGTGTCCATCGGGGAGGGGTCCCCACAGGGCTGTGTCCGATCTCATACTTGATGTATGTACCTGAGATGTGTGTTGGGCAATCGGGACAGGGACAGGGTTTGCATGCTATGTGCTATGTGTTCTGTGCAGTGTCAACCCACGCGTGCTCACGGGCTTTATAGCTCATGTATTCGAGTCTAACATGTTCAGGGAATCAGAAGGGATCTCAGCCGCAGCCGAGATAGATCCGGGAGGGATTGAAGACCGTTATAGTTTTGTGATAGTATAGAACCTTCGTAATAGTCGTTTTGGGGAATGTATGTTGGTTTAATCGGGATTGCGAATATTATGAAATGTAATTGTATGTTATTATCTATGCGTTGAAGTTTTAAATTAGCCATAATCTGCATTATCCTACGACATGTGTGTTATAGATCCGTTGCGTTATTGCCACCTATGATATTGTGTTGACGTGGCATTTCCGGGATCGGGAGGGGTGTTACAGCATGGTATCAGAACTTGTGGTTTGAAGCTTGAGTATCATTAGTGGATGCTTAACTTAGACCTTGTTCCGGTCCATGGGGTATCGTTTTGCGATTATATAGGGATTAACCGACCTGGCTTAGTGTATACCGCTGGGTGATTTATCCCTTGTGCTTAATCGTTTTGGTTTTGTGCAGATTATTATGGCAGATCAGGGAGAGGGTTCGGGCGCGGGTAAGCCGCCCAGCGATGAGTTTATTCGTAAATCCGAGCTGTTAGGGGTTCTCACCGAGTTTTACCGGCAGCAAAAAGAGCAAGAGCGTGAGCAGGGTCAGAGTTTGGGGCCAGTTGTTCAGCGTGCCGAGACTGGGTCAGGAGGTGGAGCATCGTCATCTTCTCAGCGGGGCGGATCTTTTAAGGATTTTATGACAGGGGCTCCGCCGCAGTTTCGGGGTGACGGTGAGCCGGGGGCGGCCATCGCGTGGGAACGAGAGATTGAGGCCGCGTTTCGAGTGGCCCACGTGGATCCCAGGGATATGGTTGGGTACGCTGCATATCAGTTACGGGGTGGAGCTTCGCAGTGGTGGAAATCGATTGAGTCGTCGATGACTGAGTCCGCCGCTTATGCCATGACCTGGGAGCAGTTCAGGGCTATGGTTGAGCTTCAGTACATTCCGAGGGATGAGAGGCGGGAGATGGAGCGTCGGTTCCTCCATTTGCAGCAAGGTAATATGACGGTCCAGCAGTATGTCGATCGATTTAATGAGTACTCACAGTTTGCGCCTCAGCATGTCGACACGGAGAGCCGTAAGGCTGATGCGTTTATTGATGGGCTTCGGTCAGATATCCGGGAGTTCGTAGGGCTACATGATACCCCGACATTTGCTAGAGCCCTCGAGATGGCCCGCATGAGGGAGCGGGAGATCCTGAAGCAGAGAGAGCAGCCCTCTTCTCAAAGACAGCGGACTGGGACTTCTGATCAGCCGGCCAGTGTGTGGAGATCTTCTGGGGACGCCCCCAGTGATCAGCGTCCAGATCAGTGGCAGTTTTCAGGGCAGGCTTCAGGGCAAGGGTCGTGACAGATATCAAGGCAGAGACTTGATAGGGATCGAGATAGAGGTCGAGATCGTCGATCGAGACGTCAGGGTCAGGGCTAGAGTCAGGGACCTGGAGCACAGAGCCAGAGCAGTGTGGGACAGGGGTCCCAAGCGTCCGGCAGCCGTGTCGAGAGTTCTTATGGTGATCGGGAGTGCCCGAAATGTCATCGGCGCCATTCCGGACAGTCTTTGTCGGAGCAGCCGCGTTGCTTCCGGTGCGGCCAGCGGGGCCACGCCGCCTCAGTTTGTACGGTTCCTGAGCCGTTATGTTTCAGATGTGGGAGGCCGGATCACCGAGTCAGGGATTGTCCAGAACCGGGGCCGGCAGTGCAGGGGGCCAGTTCTAGCAGGGCCAGGACCGAGCCGTCGTCGTCCAGCCGTCGTGAGTCTGTTCCGAGGGGCCGAGGACGTGTGTTTCAGGCGACAGCAGAGGAGGCACGGGATGCTACAGATGTAGTTTCGGGTACGTATATCCTTAACGGATTTCGAGCTCGTGTGTTATTTGATTCCGGGGCCGATCGCTCCTATGTGTCTGTTATATTTTGTGCATATTTTAGTGTGTCTCCTTCTTCTTTATCTGTTCCGTTGGTCATCGAGAGGGTCGATGGGAGTTCGATGTTAGTGAGTTGGGTTTATCGGGACTGTGTGTTAGAGATAGATTCCCATCAGTTTGCGATCGATTTGCTGCCGATTGAGATCAGTAGCTTCGACGTGATAGTGGGTATGGACTGGTTGACTGCCAGACGGGCTGATATTCTGTGTGCCAAGAAGATCATCTGTATACCCATTTCTGACAGTGAGAGTGTGATTGTGTATGGGGAGCGCCGTACAGGAGATATTGGGATTGTATCTATGGCCAGGGCTCAGCGGTATGTCTCTAAGGGGTGCGAGACCTTCCTAGCTTATGTGGTTGACGCGAGGAAGGAAAAGAAGACCTTAGAGGATATTCCTGTGATTTGTGAGTTCCCTGAGGTATTCCCAGAGGAGTTGCCTGGGTTACCGCCGATCGGCAAGTGGAGTTTCGGATCGATCTTGTTCCCGGGGCGATGCCGATCGCTAAGACGCCTTATAGGCTGGCACCGACAGAGATGCGTGAGCGAATGTCTCAGTTGCAGGAGCTTCTGGATCGTGGATTCATCCGTCCGAGTTCGTCGCCATGGGGTGCGCCAGTGCTTTTCGTGAAAAAGAAGGACGGTAGCATGCAGATGTGTATCGACTACAGGGAATTGAATAAAGTGACCGTGAAGAATCGTTATCCGCTTCCACGTATCGATGATTTGTTCGATTAGCTCCAGGGCTCGAGTTTCTTCTCCAAGATCGACTTGCGGTCTGGTTACCATCAGTTGAGGGTCAGGGACGAAGACGTGCCGAAGACTGCGTTCCGGACTCGTTATGGGCACTACGAGTTCCTTGTTATGCCGTTTGGTTTGACTAACGTACCCGCCGCTTTCATGGATTTGATGAACAGGGTGTGTAGAGCTATGTTGGATAGATTCGTGATCGTGTTCATTGATGACATCCTGATCTATTCGCGGAGTGCCGAGGACCACGAGCAGCACCTCCGAGAGGTTTTGACTGTGCTGCGCAGGGAAAAGCTGTACGCGAAGTTCTCCAAATGCGAATTTTGGCTTCGAGAAGTGCAGTTCTTGTGTCATGTGGTCAGTGCCGAGGGTATAAAAGTGGATCTAGCCAAGATTGAGGCAGTGATGAGTTGGGAGCCTCCGAGATCAGTGCCTGAGATTCGTAGTTTCTTGGGTCTCGCTGGGTATTATAGACGCTTCATCCAGGATTTCTCGAGGATTGCCTTGCCGTTGACGAGATTGACACGGCAGTCCGTTCCGTTTGAGTGGTCCAAGGATCAGGAGCGTGCATTTAGAGAGTTGAAGACCCGGTTGTGTCAAGCTCCAGTGTTGGCATTGCCGGAAGGTACCGAGGATTTGGTTGTGTACTGTGATGCTTTGGGGTCAGGGTTAGGCTGTGTTCTGATGCAGCGGGGGAAAGTGATTGCCTACGCTTCACGTCAGCTAAAGACTTACGAGGAGAACCATACTGTGCACGATTTAGAGCTAGACGCCATTGTGTTCGCATTGAAAATTTGGCGCCATTACTTGTATGGGTCTCGGTTTATTGTGTATACCGACCATAAGAGTCTTCAGTACCTGTTCAGCTAGAAAGATCTGAATATGCGACAGCGCCGTAGCCTTGAGTTGCTTAAGGACTACGATTGTGAGATTCAGTACCACCCGGGCCGGGCTAATGTGGTAGCTGACGCGCTGAGCCGTAGGGCATGCGGCCAGACTATGATTTCCAGGGCTTCGAGGCTTGAGATTACCTCGACATTGACCGATAGTCTGAGATTAGCGCAGCAGGAGGGCCTGCGGGGTGATAATGTGAAGCGAGAGCGTCTGACCGGGCAGTTTGAGTCACTGATCAGGGATGATCGCGGGCTGTATGTGTTTCATGATAGGGTCTGGGTCCCGAGGGTTGGGTATTTGAGACAGTTGATTCTTGATGAGTCGCATCGGTCGAGGCTATCTGTGCATCCGGGGAGTACTAAGATGTATCGTGATCTCCGTGACTTCTACTGGTGGCCAGGAATGAAAAGGGATGTGGGCCGATATGTCGAGCAGTGCATGACGTGTCTCCGGGTCAAAGCCGAGCACCAGAAGCCGCACGGGCATCTGCAGCCGTTAGAGATCCTCGAGTCGAAGTGGTACCATATCACGATGGATTTCATTGTGAGACTTCCACGCACGGTCCGCGGGAATGATATGATCTGGGTAATAGTGGATCGACTAACGAAGAGTGCGCATTTCTTAGCCGTTCGGGGTACTATCACCATGGATCAGTTGGCGAGATTATACATTAACGAGGTGGTATCGCGGCATGGGATTCCGATGTCGATTACTTCGGACAGGGATAAGCGGTTTACGTCTCGTTTCTGGCAGAGTTTCAGCGAGAATTGGGTACCAGAGTTCAGCTGAGCATGGCGTAAGACCACAGACTGACGGGCAGACCGAGCGCACCAATCAGACCCTCGAGGATATGTTGCGGGCGTGTGCTATCGACTTCAGTGGTAATTGGGACGTGCATCTTCCATTGGTCGAGTTCGCGTATAATAACAGTTATTACGCCACGATTAAAATGGCTCCATTTGAGGCACTATATGGGCGCAAGTGCCTGACCCCAGTGTGTTGGGGCGAGGTCGGTGAGCTACCTATCAGCGGGCCAGAGTTACTCCAGGAGACCAGTGACAAGGTGGCCGTGATTCGAGATCATATGAGAGTCGCCCAAAGCCGTCAAAAGAGCTATGCCGATCGCCGTCTGAAAGAGCTAGAGTTTAGTGTCGGGGACCGCATCTTGCTAAAGGTGTCGCCGTGGAAAGGGGTCATCCGGTTCAGACATCGTGGGAAGCTGAGTCCGCGGTATATCGGGCCGTTTGAGATCGTTGAGAGAGTCCGGGATCAGGCCTATCGACTCCGATTGCCTTCAGAGTTGGCCGGTGTGCACGATACCTTTCATGTGAGTCATCTACGGAAGTGTCTGGCTACAGATGATCAGTATGTGCCCTTATCCGAGATTACAGCCGACGATCAGCTGCGATATGTGGAGCAGCCCGAGGCCGTGACCGACCGAAAGATCAAGAAGCTGAGAAATAAAAAGATTGCATTGATACTCGTTCAGTGGAGACACCATAAGGGTACCAACGCTACCTGGGAGCCTGAGTTGGAGATGCGATCGAGATATCCTCACCTATTCCAGAGTTCGAGTTAGATTCCGGGACGGAATCTCTTTAAGAGGGGAGGATCTGTAACATCCGTCATTTCGACCTGGTACGTGGAATTATTTTAGTGGATAAATAATTTATTATTATTGGGTTGGTCCAATTATATCCCGTTTCGTGGATTGATACGTGTCGGGATTGGGGCTTGCGTGTCACCGGGTTATAATTTTAATGAACGGATTATATTTTTGGGATCGTGGGATTAAATGGGTTAAATGGGCATTAATAGTGAAAATGTGATATCGGGTTCGGGTTATTGGGTTCGGGACCGATTGAGATAGAGACGTGCATATATGTTTGAGTCTATCTTCACTTACCCTTATCCTTGTATGAGACCTAAAGTGTGTTTGTGTGTGTTTTGTGTGAGAAAACTCCAGCAAGAAGCCAATTCCAAGCTCCAATCTGGGTGTGAAATCCTTGAATTGATCTCCACCATCTCCTTGTGTGTGTTCTTAAGCTCAAGAGGTAAGATTCTTATGAATTGGTTTCTAGTTTTGCATCATATGTTGTAATGAGTTGGGAATTGGTCTGAAAGTTCATAAGGGGCAGTTATATATGGTTTTATATGCTTAATTATGACTGAATTCGTGTTTGGAAGGAGTTGTATACTCCTGGCTGAAGCTGAAAATCGCAGAGCAGGGTACAGGGTTTCGCGGTGTCGCGGCGCGACGACCAGGGGGTCCGCGACGCGACTAACTGCCTGCATTGAAAATCCGAGTTTAGTCTTGTAAATTGAGTTTGAGTCGAATTGTGTCGGGTTTCCTACGAGATTGCTCGGGCTGTGTTTTTTTTGGGTTGGGGTATTATTTGGGATTGCTTTGAGTCGAGTTTGGGTCGGGTTTCGAGTATCGATCGGGTTTCGATTCCGTGGGATTATCGGGCTTGAATTGAATCCGAATTGTTGTAATCATGTGATATGTGTTATTTGGGAATTGTGATTGATTGTTGGGCTATCCGTGTGATTACAGGGACTAGTGGATCTCGAGCCGGGTTTGATCAGGGAGGCCAGACTTCGGGGAATCAGTCAGGTGAGTACTCGAGACTTTTCTAAACGCGTGCCGTCTTTACGATTTTAGCTGTGTTGCTATCTTGTGCGTGTTATATCTATGTGAGACAGGGACGTGAACCTCAGGTATGCTCTATTCCTTATACGTGTTATGTATGAGATGCGAGATCGGTTCAGGGGTCCGTGATGAGTTCCATACGGACGATAAGTAGCGAAGGGGAATCGCGCGGGTTGACTGTCCCTTACAGTCCTTGGGGCGTATATATACGGCAGGGCCTGTAGCTTGGTAGCTTCCGTGCTACAGGGTATTAGCGACCATTGCTGTGTGCGATGTGTCCATCGGGGAGGGGTCCCCACAGGGCTGTGTCCGATCTCGTACTTGATTTATGTACCTGAGATGTGTGTTGGGCAATCGGGACAGGGACAGGGTTTGCATGCTATGTGCTATGTGTTCTGTGCAGTGTCAACCCTCGCGTGCTCACGGGCTTTATAGCTCATGTATTCGAGTCTAACATGTTCAGGGAATCAGAAGGGATCTCAGCCGCAGCCGAGATAGATCCGGGAGGGATTGAAGACCGTTATAGTTTTGTGATAGTATAGAACCTTCGTAATAGTCGTTTTGGGGAATGTATGTTGGTTTAATCGGGATTGCGAATATTATGAAATGTAATTGTATGTTATTATCTATGCGTTGAAGTTTTAAATTAGCCATAATCTGCATTATCCTAGGACATGTGTGTTATAGATCCGTTGCGTTATTGCCACCTATGATATTGTGTTGACGTGGCATTTCCGGGATCGGGAGGGGCATTACATTTAAATACAACATTTAATGAAAAATATTATTAAATTCATTATATTCTAATTATAATAGATATATATTCAGATCAATAATTGTCTGAAATAAACATTTTATAATAAATAATCTATATTATAAAATGCATTTTTTAGATTCAAATTTTATTTTTATTTATGATGATATGAAAATTGGTATAATATAAGAATTATTAAATAACCGTAATCTATATTTTATATATATATATATATATATATATATATATATATATATATATATATATATATATATATATATATATATATATATATATATATATATATATATATATATTCCAATTTTATTTTTAATTGATTTGTAAATAATTAATTTTAATTACCACCTAATTAAATTTAACCATCATGAAAGTACCATTAAAAAGAAATCTAACCAAATGATTTTAACAACTTCCCGATTTAACCCATAATCTAATTCAAATGATTTCCTTTGAATTATTTTATTAAAGATGTTGGATTAATTTGTATATATTATAAAATTTCAAAACACAACTATTAATAGGTATTGAATAAAAGTTTATCAATAATTATTTAAAACATGGTTTAAGGTATATTCATGCATTCATAGTTTGTTTGTTTTAAAAAAAATCATACATGGATCTATTCTACATTCATTATGTCTTTTAACATAATCTGTATATTGAATGTTCATTATGGACTATTTAACAAAAAATGTCATCTCATTGATTTAAAAAGAAAATTGTACAGTTATAAAATTAATAATTATATATGTATTATCCTAAATTAATAAATAAAAGGATTACTATGTAGGAAAACTAATTTTACTAAAATAATAACATAAAATGATTATCATATAATTTTAATGATTATAAAAGTTACAAAAATTTTCATTATCATTATTATAATATTTATAGCAATATGTTAAGATTATATTTAGTTTAAAACAATAAATACTTATAAATATACCCATGTATTACATGGGTAGAAAAACTAGTTGTTTATATATATAACTTAGAATCAAATGAAAAACTAAATACTTCTCGAGAAAATGTGAGAAACAATGTGATTTATTTTTGTACATATTGATTCACATTTTTTGTTTGTATAAATAATGAATCATAAATTCCGGATTAAGTGAATCAACAATTCACTACGTTTTAAATTAAGTGATTAGTGTTTGAATTTATAAATAATGAATCATAAATTCAAAATAAGTTGAGCAATCAATATACAAATTTAACGAATAATAGTGTTTCTCGCATTTATAAAAGATAATTTAGTTTTTCACAATAATCTAATATATATAATTTGCTCGATATTTTTTTTTGTATTACTACCAATATAAGTTTTAGCAAAATAAATGTAGTATATTTAGATGTTGTTTAAAAAAATCTAAAAAATAGCAATTGACCATTTAAAAAAATAATAACATTAAAATGATGTGATTATAGATGTTATTAATTTTGATTGAGAATCACATTTTAAATTTCTCACTCTTTTTATTTCAACTTTATTATATTATTTGATAATGATTCATAAACTCACGCAAAGCGCGGGGTGTTATACTCGTATATAACAAATTGCATCGACAACTTAACATTACAAGTGGATTTGTAAGTCTTCTACTTATATATATATATATATATATGGTTCGAGAGAGTACCACCCAATATGCAGCGCACCAGAAGGTTCCGCATTTAAAAAAAAACTTTTTAAAATTTTTTTTCATAAACATGTTTTAATTAACATTATGAAGTTCATATGTAAATTTCCTTACTAACCTGTACAAATCATAGTAATTAGCACAGATGTGTTTCCTTGAAGTTGTACAGGTTACTAAGGAAAGTTTTTCTGCAAGGGTTGTTGATAGACAACAAGTACATAGGACAATATCAAAAGAAGAGATGTTGCATCTGTTTGCCTTCGGGGATGATGAAAACCAAAATATCAACTCTAAGGTGGATCAACTGAGCGGCTACACAAAGTTCTAGTGAAATTGGAAATTGTTCGAAACTAAAAATTCCTCATGGACTGTTTCTTCCGACAAGTTCATGAAAGTATTGCTTAGTAAACATCACCCAAGGTAAATTAGTTAATTGTCATAGAATCTTTAGTACAATGATTACTTGTATCTTACTTTTTTTATGTTAGATATGTGCACAGTTTAGTTTGGGTGGTTCAGACTGTGAAATGTCAGCCAAATCAGTAAGCATTGTCTAGCAATTTGGACTAAATTAATGGATTCAGCCAGACCAACCAAACCAACTTGGTCTGGCCGCTTGTGTTGGACGTCAATTTGCTTTTTCAATTTTTAGAAATAAAATGAGACACTACGTGTGGTTATTGTTTCAATTCTAGATTTTTTTTGTTGAATGTTACCTATATTGTGATGTTACGTTTTATTTATTATCCCAAGTAATTCTTAGTATCGAGTAACAATCGTCTTCCTTCCCAGTTAATGTATTTTGAAATATGATTTAACACATACAAAGTATTTACAGCCGCAGTTGCTTTGCGCGGGTATACTACTGGTGTGTGTGTGTGTGTGTACACACACACACACACACACACACACACACACACACATATATATATATATATATATATATATATATATATATATATATATACACACACACATATATACATTTAGGTTCAATTGAGTACCACCCATTATGCAACGCACCAGAGGTACCACCCTTAAAAGTAATTTTTTTGAAATTTTTTTCATGAACATGTTTTACTTATCATTATGAAGATCATATGTAAATTTCACGCAAATCTGAACAATTTAAGTGCATGAAAACACGCATCACATAAATGTGCATTCACATATATTCAAATTTATATAAGTGTGTGTTAACATCATTTTTTAGGAGCTAGGGGATGTGAATGTATGTGAAATTTACATACGAACTTCATAATGATAATTAAAACATGTTCATGAAAAAAAATTCAAAAAAATTACTTTTAAGGGTGGTACCGTCTTGTGCGCTGCATAATGGGTGGTACTCACATTGAACCTAAATGTGTGTGTATGTGTGTGTGTCTATATATATATATATATATATATATATATATATATATATATATATATATATATATATATATATATATATATATATATATATATATCCACGCTAAGCAACTGCGGCTGAAAATACTTTGTATGTGCTAAATCATATTTCAAAATATATTAACTAAGAAGGAAGACGATTGTTACTCGATACTAAGAAATACTTGAGATAATAAATAAAATGTAACATCACAATATAGGTAACATTCAACAAAAGAATCTAGGAATTGAAACAATAACCACACGTAGAGTCTCATTTTATTTCTAAAATTGAAAAAGCAAAGCAAATTGACGTCCAGCACAAGCGGCCAGACCAAGTTGGTTTGGTTGGTCTGGCAGAATCCATTAATTTAGTCCAAATTGCTAGACAATGCTTACTGATTTGGCTGACATTTCACATTCTGAACCACCCAAACTAAACTGTGCACATATCTAATAGTAAAAAAGTAAGATACAGGTAATCATTGTACTAAAGATTCTACGACAATTAACTAGTTTACCTTGGGTGATGTTTACTAAGCAATACTTCCATGAACTTGTCGGAAGAAACAGTCCATGAGGAGTTTTTAGTTTCAAAGAATTTCCAATTTCACTGGAACTTTGTGTAGCCGCTCAGTTGATCCACCTTAGAGTTGGTATTTTGGTTTTCATCATCCCCGAAGGCAAACAGATGCAACATCTCTTCTTTTGATATTGTCCTATATACTTGTTGTCTCTCAACAACCCTTGCAGAAAAACTTTCCTTAGTAACATGTACAACTTCAAGGAAACACATCTGTGTTGGATACTATGATTTGTACAGGTTACTAAGGAAAGTTTTTCTGCAGAGCAAGTACATAGGATAATATCAAAAGAAGAGATGTTGCATCTGTTTGCCTTCGGGGATGATGAAAACCAAAATACCAACTCTAAGGTGGATCAACTGAGCGGCTACACAAAGTTCCAGTGAAATTGGAAATTGTTCGAAACTAAAAACTCCTCATGGACTGTTTTTTCCGACAAGTTCATGTTAGTATTGCTTAGTAAACATCACCCAAGGTAAAGTAGTTAATTGTCATAGAATCTTTAGTACAATGATTACTTGTATCTTATTTTTTTTTCTATTAGATATGTGCACAGTTTAGTTTGGGTGGTTCAGACTGTGAAATGTCGGCCAAATCAGTAAGCATTGTCTAGCAATTTGGACTAAATTAATGGGTTCAGCCAGACCAACCAAACCAACTTGGTCTGGCCGCTTGTGCTGGACGTCGATTTGCTTTTTCAAATTTTAGAAATAAAATAAGACACTACATGTGGTTATTGTTTCAATTCTAGATTCTTTTGTTGAATGTTACCTATATTGTGATGTTACGTTTTATTTATTATCTCAAGTACTTCTTAGTATCGAGTAACAATCGTCTTCCTTCTCAGTTAATGTATTTTGAAATATGATTTAACACATACAAACCATGTTCAGCCGCCGCTGCTTTGCGCGGGTATACTACTTATATATATATATATATATATATATATATATATATATATATATATATATATATATGTGTGTGTGTGTGTGTGTATGTATGTATGTATATGTGTGTGTGTGTGTGGGTGTGTGTGTGTGTATAGGGTGTTCAATGGAGATCCTCCATGTATCGAAGAATTTTGAAGAATCACACTGCACCACCACAAATGCATCACAATTCCCGCGTGATGCATCGACTTCCACTTGATGCATTACGATTTTCTAGCGATGCATTGTGGTTTTTCATGGTTCTTCGATGCATAAAGGTTCTCTATTGAACCCACCCCTAATATACATGTGTGTGTGGGGTCAATTGCTACCAAATATTTACGATAATCAATCGGCATGTAATTTACCTTATAACATTCCTCACTACATAATTTCCATTTATAAAAACAGGAAAAAAAAAAAAAAAAGAAGAAGAAGAAATATTAGGATTATATCATATTTATTATTGGTTGGAAACTTAAATTTAGATTAGATGCTTATTTATTACATTATTATATATCCTTCTAAAACTTTCTTATGACGTATATATCCTTACAAACTTCCTTATTACGTAAATATCCTTCTAAACTTTTAAAACTCACTAATATATCCAAATATTTAATTGAAAATTATTAAATCATTTAAAAATATAAAATATCATTTTCTTTATTTAATTAATAGTGAATCCCGAAATTACCCTTTTGCCCGCGATATATCCAAATATCTAACATCTCTACTGAGTCACTTAGACGTACTTCCCAGATTTCAAAGAGTATTTGTCCGTAATTTCTAGAGTCACTCTGTGCTTCATCCTGAAGCTTGCTTGTTAGTAATATTCGCAAACCTTTTTCTTATTATTTTTCAACCAAATGTTTGTTTAAAAGTTATCATTTACAGTATATATGTAGTTCTCATGTGATTTTTAAAAGTATTTTTATTTATTTTGATTATGAATGAATTAAAAGAAGGAATTCTAAGCTTATTGTTAATTACACACATCCTTCCCTAAGTGTGAGAGAAAAATATTAAGTTTAATTAGTGTGTCTCACGTCATTAATGAAAATCATGTGTGAAAAAAGTGTGTGATTAGTAAAATTAATTACAGAGTGTGTGTGCTTATAGCGTGACCCTTAAAAAATGTACCTAATTAATTAAATATCATTTAGTTTATAAGGTTTCAAATGTCATTATTTAGTAAGTATGATTCTAAGTCTATTTGCTTTTAGTTACAAAAAATATGGATGAATTATGCATAAACATGATTAACACCGGCCTATGAATGCTTTAAGAACGTGATGAACACCAGTAAATTACAGTATAAATATACTAACTATAATAAATAAATAAATGAAATTTTAAAATTAAAGTTTATTAAAAAATTTTATAAATGGTCTCTGTAAAAGATGAAATTACCCTTGGAGTTAACTCCAAATTTAATGTCAGTTAGTTTAACAGACCAAATTTGAGTAAGTTTTAAGTTTTATGAACTATCTATGTACTTACTTTGACCTAAGGATGAAATCTATAAGTTATTGAATACCATAAGAAACATTTATGTAATTTATTTTTATCCTTTTAGATCGGAAAACCAGCAACCGATTTTGATTTTGTTTATTTTCGGTTAAGAAATTGATTGAGTCCACCAACTCAAATAATCAATACTTCATCCGTTTACTTTCTAGCGTAATATTTTGACTACATTATTAGTAAGGAGAACTCCAACTTTGGTTGTTGATTTTGTTTATCTTTTCATTTTTATTTTTTTATTAACCCGGTGTTTGATTTTGCATTATAAGCTAGATTATTAGTTTATTACGTTACAATAACGTAAATAATTGATTTAAAGTGCTTGAATTACATACATTAATAAATGATTATTTGCGTTTAGAGTTAATTCTACCACACTTTTTAATAAGTTAAAAAAAATGTAATTTATTTGCTTAATAAATAAGTATTTGGTCATTTTACAAGTTAAAATGAAAATTCAAATACTTTAAAACTGATTATTTGATAATTATGATAACAAACAGCAGAAGTTAAACCAAACACTACATATCCAGCAGCGCTTTTTGTTACAGCTATTATTTGATTATTAGTTTTCAAAACGTTACAGCATTTTTTCAAATACAAATCCATACACCCTCTTAACAATATTACAATTATGAGTCTCCAATAACAAATACGTCACGTGCATATTTTGTAAAATTACCTCAAACACATGAAAGATTATCGAGGTAACTATAAGGCATGTTTGTTTCACAAGATCCTGAAGGAATTTGTGAAATTGGAATGAAAATCCATTCCTTTGTATGTTTGGTTTGCTAAATGAAAAAGAAACAAAATTACTTTTGACATAAAATTTTCCCACACCATTAAAATTAATTTTCTTACCTAATAGACAAAGAATTAAGATTTCATTATCATCATAATACGTTTAATCTGTTAACGTTACCCACCATATCGACCCTACATCACCCATCCATCCTACCTAATCATACCCACCCCACCCCACCTCACCTCAATCCTATCCTCACCTACCATACCTCACCCTACCCACCCATCCTACCCCTACCCACCCTATCCCACCTAACCCTATCTCACTCACTCACCCTCGCTACCCTACCCCATTCTACTTAACCATACCCCACCTACCTATCCCACCCCATCCTATCTTCACCTACCATACCCCAATCCACCCACCCCTACTAACTCATACTAGCTTACCTTACCCACTCTAACCTTCCCTACCCCACCCACCTCACCTCACTTTACCCCCACCAACCCTATCCTACTTCACCAATCTTACCTCACATATCGTACGCATACTCATCTCATCTCACTTTACAAACTAAATAGAAAAATAATAGGGAATGAAGTTTAATTTCATTCTATTCCATTCCTGACAACCAAACAGTAAGGAATTAAATTTTAATTCCGTTCCATTCCTTTCAGCTTTTCATTCCATTGACAGATTTCATTCATTATGAAATCATTCTGCGAACCAAACGCCCCTTAAGGGTGCGTTTGTTTGGTGGGTTTTTAATGTATGTAATGAGTTTAGGTTTCATAGATGTTTATGTAAGAAATAATTACTAAATATGTTGAATTGATTACCAAAAATTCAAACACAATACACTCATGGGTTTTCCCATTCCTCTTAGTTTTTCTTACATTTTTTCAAACTCATATCCGTTATTAAACCAATCAACAAACTAAACACACCCTAAATGATTAATTATGTAATGTAAAAATTACGTCCAAATCGTAACTTAATCCGAATCAATAGGTTTTTTGTTTATCGTTTGACTTTCTTCTTGCTTCGTATTGTAGGTTTCCAACTCTCAAATGTCTTCTTTTTTTTTTTTTAATAGAGATAGAGTCATACTTATAAGTGATGACATGTTGTAAAATTAAAGATGAATAAGATAAATATGAGAGAAGATTAGACGGGATACTCAATGTATTGATTATTTATAAGGTTAAAATATGATCCCTAGGATAAATGCAAGTAAAATATGATTCTAAGAATAAGGAGATGAATCTCCATAAATAATGGAGTAGTTATCTCCAAACACCTTCCACTTTTAAAATTTTTTTATGAAAAAAAAAATTCAAAAAAATAATGTTAAGCGGGATATCTTCTAACGCGCTGCGTTATATGTAGTACTCACTTGAACCTACACACACACACACATATACATACATATATATATATATATATATATATATATATATATATATATATATATATATATATGGGTTCAATGAAAAATCTCTATGCATCGGGAAACTTTGGAAAACAAAAATGCATCAGTAAAGTAAAATCGTCCATCATGATCATTTGATGCATCGTGTAGTCCGTTCGAATCTTGACATAATGCATCGCAAAGAAAAGCATATTGCATCACGCGGGGAGTATGGTGCGTCACGATCACTTAATGTATCATGCAGCCGGTCCAGGGTGGAATCTGTTTGGCGTCCAAACCGTCCCCTTAGTAGAATTCAGTTCATCGTTTTCATGCTTCTCTACAAAAATAATATTAAAACTCTTAGTTGGAAACCGGGCCCAAAACATTTTGTTCCTAAGGCAAAGCTTTACCAATTCAGCTACAAATCATTTTATTGTCAAATTTATAGATTCACTGATTTTAATAACAAAGTTAATTTTTAGTATATTAACGTATGAGTGCATCTTAAAAAAAATAGTGAATAAAATTCGATGTTGATTTATCGAATTAGAAATCATGGGTTTGATCTTTTGTAAATTAATATATTTAATAGTTAGTTTGTTATTAAAAGAAGTATGTCAATATATTTAACAATAAAGTGACATGTAGCTATTAAACATTGTTTTATTTAGTTACAAGTTTGGGGTTTGATTTCCAACTAAATAATTTTTTTTTTATTTTTGTAAAGAAACATAAAAATGAAGAACCGACTTTGATTGAACGGGCCTATCAACAACCAAACCAATTTGGACCATCAAACCAACCTGGCTTGAAACGACCACATGATGCATCAAATGATCTTGATGCACCATCGTTAAGTGTGATGCATTGTGGTTCGACTCGGACCGACCGTGTAATCCATCAATTGATCATGATGCACAAATCTCCCGTGTGATGCAATCTTCATCACGTGATCCATTATACTTTTCCTAGCGATTCATTGTGGTCTTCAATGTATTCCGATGCATGGAGGTATTCCATTGAACCCACATAAATAAATAAATAAATAAATAAATATATATATATATATATATGTATGTATGTATGTATGTATGTATGTATGTATGTATGTATGTATGTATGTATGTATGTATGTATGTATGTGTGTGTGTGTGTGTGTTTTTTAGTTATTCTTATACAGTTAAGTATCATTTTTACCATCCAACTTTCAAATTTGTCTCATTTAGCTACTAAATTATTTTTTGTCTCGATTTAGCCACTTAACTTTAGTTTGCTATTCTACTTTGAGAAAATGAATAAATATAATGGTTAAATCCGTTAAAAATATGAAAGTTTAATGGTCAAATCGGGATAACTTTCAATGATTAAATCGGTAAAAAACGTTTAGTGGTTAAATATATATACAATAAATAGTTTAGTGGTTAAGTCGGGACAAAAAATAATTTAGTGGCTAATTCAAAAATAATATCAATGTTGGATGACTAAAATAATACTTAACCCTTTTTTTATATTTAACAAATGTCGTCATATTTTATATATTCGTTAACATTATTCAATGCTTTAACAAATGTCGTCATATTTTATAAAGTCGTTAACATGATCAATGCTTTGGAAAAGAGAGACGGCCAGATATTGTAACCATTCAATATGATTCACTTATTTCTTGCAAAATAACATATATTAAATTGAGTATTCATTGCAAGGTTAATATGAAGCCAAATTATATTTTTAAACATGTATTTATGTTACATTTTCTATAATTATACAACTAAAAAATAATTTTATTAACAAAACTACTAAATATTTAGCGTTAATATAAATATTCAGAATTTATATTGAATATTCGGTATATTCAATTATTTATCATCAACAATATGAAAAACCAAGTTCATAACACACCCAACAAATGTAAGTTCAAAACTTAACCAAAGAAATTTTTCCATGATCATTATTAGAGTAATTACCTATGATTAACACTAATTTCTTTAATGAAAACGCAAAATAATTAAAACTTTTTAATCCTCAACCATTCCTTGAATGTAACCTCATAATTACTAACCCATATGCTTCATATATTTCGTTAATATTCAAAATTTCTCTTAAAGGGTCGTACAAAAAGCTAGAAGATTTATATAGTTATCCTACAAACTGGTTTGGATAACCTAACATCTAAGATGTAGATGTAAGGACCCAAATATCTTGTCCACTCGTCTATTTTATAATTCAATTTCAACGACCTATTTAGTCTAGTTTTGCAAGACAACAATTCATTTTGTATATCCAACATCAATTATTTTATCCACTCGTCTTCATATACTATAGTAATTAACATTCATATCCGTCACGTCTCTTGATTGGTTGATATCCAATAGTAGTATTCTTGGATGATTTGAAGTCGCAATCTTAATTTGTGACATCGTCCCGTTGTAGCTTTCTACATGCCTCACTATAAATACACCACAACTACTACCGTCTTAATTACTTCTTTTCCAATTAATGTTTAAGTTTCGACTTCAACTCCCAATAGACTCGATTGTTTTATTAATGTTTATGGTTCACCCAGTGACGGGTCCAAAAAAGTTTTTCGTTGGGGACATGAGGTTGTATAAGATATTCGTCGTGTTAATTTTTCCGAATACATAGGCTAAAATTCGTCAAATTTACGCAAATCGTTGTAGGGTTTTCCCCCTGCTTCTTTCCATATGGCTCCGCCACAGGGTTCACCGTTCACCAAGTACAAGAATTTGATGGAAAAGCCTTCCTACTACAATAAGAGCATTGTAAGTATACAATAATAGGGACACAACAACGATGTCATCTATTGTAACAAAGCTTGTACAATTTAAATTGAAAACAATATATCAAAAAAAAAAATGTTATGATTATATAATCTTATCTGTTAACCTCTTGGTACGTTTGTTTCATATATTCTACATTGTTTGACACTGATCTTTAATATATTGTTATTATATGTCATTTTATAAAAAAAATCAAATAAATTAACTCATATTAAATGCTAAAAATGAAATATTTTACATCCAATGTTCAATTTTAGATATTGAACATTTTTCACTAGTACATTAAAGGTAATTCTATATGCGCACCCCTCAATTGCTAATCACAAACCCCCCTTCTTAATTTGAGAGGAGATTAACATTTAATCGTTGAGTTTCACGTCATTAACAAAAATTCATGTGAGTATGGGGTGTGTGATTAGTAAAAATTAAGAAGAGGGTGTGTACATATAGCAATGCCCTACATTAATTAGAGTTTACTTCTTTTTTCCAATCCCTGCAACAAAAAATATTTAAAAAACGTAGAAAATGACGATCACACATAGGAAGAAATACGAAACCCTAAAGAACACAAACTCAAGATGAAGCAGTTAGTAGAAAACTCACAAACTCAAATAAATCCAACCATGATATATAACCAAGAATCATCAAGAAAGAACCCTAGAGAGCCCCAAGCAACCCTAATTGCATGAAACAAAAGAAGCATCAAGAATAAACAAATTGGTGCAAAGAAACAAATCAAATGCACAAGAACCGTCGAAACGAAAAGAACTAACAAAATTTAGCTAGTTAAATATGAAACCTAAAAAAGCAAATCCTAATCGAAACAAATGTGCGTGACACAAGGCTAAACACCAAATAAATGACAAATTAAAGAAGTACCTACCAGGAAATACAACGAAAGAGAAAAAGATACGTCGAAGAATCGATCACCGAATGAGATGCATACAAAATTACTCTTCTCATCTATCTCACCCTCCAATATCAACATAAGTGAAACCATCCACATCATTTCCGTCTTCCTCGTCACTAAAGCCATCAACTCGTACATATAGAAGCACTACTACAAAAAGATCTTTCAACCCCACTTAATAAAACCCGGTTGTCTTATAAAACACAAAAAAACTGGGGTTGAAGTGTTCCGTGTTTTATTTTTAAACCAAAGACCCCGGTTTTTCTTAAGAGAACCGGGGCTAAAGGTGTTCACTAATATTACCACGGTTCTCCCACGAGAAACCTAGGTTAAATCAACGCTAAAATTATTGGGGGGAATTATCCCGCCCGTCGCCCGCCTCTCAATCTTTTATCACACTGTCAGCCAAAGAAAATGGAAAAAAGGAACCAATCTCTCTCTCTCTCTGTACTCTTGATCTCTCCCTCGACGCCTCTCACCCCACCCCTGCTTGCGATGTAGTCTTAGTCGTTGAAGCCACTGGTCCACCATCCTAATCCCTAATCGTTGAAGCCACCAGTGCATCATCCATAACCCTAATCGCTGAAGCCTGACCTGGTGCACAGCAGACTTCTTCGAAGCCCTAACCCCTATTCTGATCTGGAAGCGACTCGATGCTGCCATCAAAGGTTTGATTTCTATACGTTTCCTTGATATGTAAGTGGTGGAACTCTTTTATGGATATTTCTATTTGATTTTGTGTGGTTCTTTTAATATGTTCTTGTAATCCACTCTTTTAATCTTGATTTTTCTCTATGTTCTTCTCAATGTAGGCATGACTTACTTGGATACAGATCTAGGCAGGCTTAGGGTTTACGCCTCCAGGTTTTGTCACTCACTGTTGTTGACAAAATTATTATCTGTAGGCTGCAAAGTTACTTTTGTATTTGCGGCTATTTCTATGAGTCTAACGATCTCTCATGCTATCTCAATCATATGTTGGTCGCTCATGGTCCAGATGTATAGGTGAAGAAAGAAATCAAAGAGTAATTGGTCGTTGGTAAGGATCTCTCATGATGTCTCAATATTTCCTGTTTTTAATGCTTGATTTCATACTAGAACACACCTTTACATACATTACAGAATTGGTTATTTTACTTGTCAAGGACAACCTTGAATCTTATATGCTTAATTAGTAAACAAGATAAAATGTATTTGTATTTGACTATGTGTAGTCCAAAGTCTTGGAAGAAAGGGGAATATGCTTTTAGTACTCTGAAACTTTCGTACATGTTAAAACAATAAAGTTATCATATTAGGATTTCTAGTTTTGATGAAAACTTACAAGGCTAACTAAGTGCTCAAGAAGGTTGTCTTTTTATTTTTAAGATGACTAACAGGGTTGTAGTTTTGACTTCATGTAGCACCATTAATGAGTTATTATTTATTTTTTCTGTTATACATGGTAAGAATATTTGCTTCTCAAGCAATGATCTACTACAACAGTGTATTATGTCTTCAACATTAATTGGGTGTTTTACATCACTTAAAATCAAGTGCTTCCTGGCATGTTGTACAATGTCTTCAACATTAATTGGGACAATGCGCTATGATGAAATCACTGCTTATATAGGAGCTTGACAGAATGCAATTCTGATCGAGTGTTTTATATTACATTCCATGATGATAGGAGTAAATAAAAATCATGCTTGACCCTACATCTTAGTGATTATTGTGTAGTTCTATCCGTACATTTTGATAATCTTATCTTTTTTTGGCAGGGGATCGATGTCTTATATGGTCCTTTTATGAAGATTTCAATAGAGATTCAGGAACTTTCTGTTTGTTGCTGTTGCCTGTGTTACTTCTCAATCCAGGACCCATCTCTGCTTTAGTTTCAATAGAGATTCATAAAGGTGAAGCTTTCAGCTTAGCACCAATAATTTGGAACCAACATATTTACATATAGACCACAGTTTACATGCTTTAGTTCCCATCGAATATACTTTCACGCATTCATATAGTATCATGTATCATTTTAAGTTAACTTTATTTATAAACTATCTTAAATTGGTAGTTACGTCTTATTGGTGACACGATCGATCAATACATATGGTCAACAAATGATTTAGCGACTACAATGGACTAAACTAGTGTTAGCTTTCATTTATTGTCCATTTCGTTTAAAACATCTTTTCTTTGGCGATGTTACATTAAATCTTTTTTTTTTTGTAGTTTTTGCATGTTTGGTTGGGCCGTTGGATGACTTACAAGTAGAAGAAGGCACCGAGGAATGGAAACTAGTGGAGGTGTTTCACGTTTAATAGTTGTTTTTAGCATGAATTTTGATACAAATGATATATAGTTTTCTTAGTTGGGTTTGTGATACTTGCATTTTGTTAAACTGTGATGGTTGATTTATGTTAGTTATGAAGCTGTTAGGCAGCATTTTGATTAGAACTATTAACAGGTTTTGGAAATCGTAACAGACTGTAATATTTAAAAAAAAAATCGTTTTTAACCCCGGTTTATTATTAATAAACCTGGGCTGAAAAGGGGGGTTCTAGTAACTATAATGAGGGGTTAGAGACTTTCAAACCCGGTTGATTAGTAAGAAACCGGGGTTAAATACCCTTCTACCCCGGTTAAAAAACCGGGGTCTATGTGCTACGTCAACTACCTCGCCCCCCTTCTACCCCGGTTAAAAAACCGGGGTTTATTACGAAAAAAACCGGGGTAAAAGGGTTATTTTGTACTAGTGAAGCATCGTTTGTTGTGTTATAATAACATCGATGGCAACGACAACATCCTATTGAGATTCAACAAATGTCTGCCATCGATCCTTCACTTGCTACTCAAATTAGTTAAGGATTAAACCTCCTTCGTTTCCCACGGTTTTAGTAGAAAATCAAGGGATTGTACCTATTTTGACATGATCGAGTGGTTGATTTGCAACTATTAGGCTCTAAATTTGAAATGTCAAATAGCCCCGGCCAACACGTACATACGTTTTGTGTGATAATGGACAAGTAACGTTCATTAATTACAAGTTTGTCATTTCAATTAATGACCACTGATTGATAAAACTATGTGAAACATGTATATTCACACCATTGTAAACATATGTTCACACTAAACATGTTTACATAATTTTTTTTAAGTTCACTGACTTTTAATTAAGATGTCATAAGGTGTGAATGTATTAATGGAAGGGTTTAAAATTTTAAACGAGAATTTAACTTTCATGTAGAAGGGAAGAACCATTTCAAATTTTTATTTTTCATCATAAGATTTTCAATTTTAATAGATTTAATATTTATTAGTAGATTTTGTAAAAGTGTTGATGTGTAGTGTAAAAACACAAAAAATTGTTTGTACACATAAACTTCCTCTTTAAGTTCAAACCTTCATCTTTTTGCATAAAAGATTTGTGCATGATGTTTATGCATAAACAAAATTTTACGATTTATGCATTAAATAAAGGTATAAATCTATTAAGAAAAATAAACTTTTAGAGTGGTTCTCCGATTCACAATTTAAAAAGGAATGTCAAATATCTATATATTATGTAGTTCCCATGAGAAATTAAATATTAATGAGAACTGTGATAAATGTTGAATCAAAGAACATATATGTTGAATTAATGTGTTAATTCGTGATTCAACGGTAAATATAGAATCAAAATCAAAATGATCATTTTCTCTTTGATTCAACATTTTTTGTTGAATCACGTAATAACACATTGATTCAATATAATTGTTATTTGATTCAACATTTCTCACACTTCAATTCTCACGAATATTTGATTTCTCATACGATTTGATCTCATTTTGTGTGTCTCTCTCTCTCTCAAGAAAATCTATTGGTAAAATATAAGGAATGACATTCTTTTAATTATTTAAACTTTTAAAACTTTTAATAGTGAATAATCATAATATGCAAATGGTATTTTGTGAAGAAAAAATCTATAATTTTATCTCTCATTTGTTTTTCTTTTCTTCATATTGTTGTTATTCGTTTTTCTACACATTTTCTTCTATAAAAAAACGGTATTTTCATTAAAACTGATTTTTTAATAAGAAATATTTATAAAACAGATTTTAATCATTTGATTTAAATGCTAAATATTCTACACAAAATATATGTGTGTGTATTATTTTATATAAAAAATGAATCAACAGCTATAAATTTAATATATTCTATATACAATATATGTACTCTATATAAAATGTAAACCATCAACATCAAAACCAGATCTGTAGTTTGACATTATAAAATAGGGTTTATTATGAAAAACCAACATGTTTTCACGTTTTTTGCGTTTTCGTCCCTCCATGTTATTTTTTTTTTCATAAAAGTTCTCAAATTAATTTTTTATTTTTGGTTTAGTGAAAATTGTATATTAGAACCCGGTTTTTCAGTTCTTAAAAACTCGGTTTACTAATTATAACCGGGTTCTAATAGTCAAAATTCACAAAACTAAAAAATTGAACTTAAGGATTTTTCTTTAAAAAAAATAACTTTCCAGGATAAAAACGAAAAAACCATGAAAACTGTTGGTTTTTTCAAAATATATTTTATATAAAATAGAAACCAGTATTTTGTAATGTAACTGCTACAACAATAACAATATTTTATATAGAATACAAATCATTTCTATATAGTATACAAACAGACATAAAACTCATCACCCTAACATCAACTAGAATATACAACCATGAAAAAAAAGTCTCAAACTAAACCCTAGACAAACCAGAACCTATGACGTGCCTTTATGGTTTCTTGGAAAAAACACTTATTTTGATTGAACACGAAGATGAAAAAACTCAAATCTTCATTTTCTTTTTCATCTTCTCCATGAACTCGTGATGGCAATAACCTAGATCTTGAAATCCTAACCGCCACCAGCTCGTATCTTGAAAGAAGATGACGATGAATCAAGAAACCTTGAAACAAATCTTGAAGATGAATTCGTGAAGGAGAAGATGAAACGTGATGAAGAAGATGAAGACCATGATAGAGAGAGAAAGAGGGAGGAGTAACCTGATTTTTTTTTTCCTTAGGGTTTAAAAATAAAGAGAGATTTTGCACAGGTTAAAAGTAAAAGAGGTGAATTATTGTTGTCTCAAAAAAATCCATTGGTTCTTAAGTTCTTAGAATATTTGTGATTCTCAAGTGATCCTTTGTGTGTGTGTGTGTGTTTGTGTGTGTGCACATGCATACCAATGTTCCAGAAAAATTCCATTTATTCACAGGGGTACCAGAAGTATCATTTAAAATAAAATATTTTTTTTTAAAATTTACATAAAAATATGTAAAATAACATTATAATTTAATATAAATTGGTATTATGAGTTTTATCAAAGTAAAGTTATAAAAACAATCAAGTGTTGGATGTATGAATGACACATTCATTGGATATCTCATTCATTTACATGATTTTTGTAATTTATTTAATAATAATTTAGGAAACAAAATTAGATAAACATATAATGTTATTGTATACATTGATATGTATAAAAATTAAAAGAATAATATCATTTGAAGTGGTACTCTGACACCCTACGAAAGATATGATACTTATTCTATTAAAATTTTATATGATATATTTCTACATAGAGCCGATTGCAAACGAATATAGTACTTAATTATATCGGATTTTTATGGAAACAATACGGTACATCTAATTTTATTTTGTGTGTGTTGCTTTTTATTTTATTTAAATACATCTATTTGGCATATCTTTATTTCACAATATAATACGCTAATTATTCGGTCTAAACATCATTAATATAATACTCTTTAACATTATCTTTTAAATTTATAATAAAAAATTAATTTTTGACCCAAATGGCTAAACCGTCAAATTATACTTTGAATATAAATAGAAGATGACAAACCCATTAATTAATTAAAGTGGTAGAATTGTTAAATAGAATAAAAAAAAGACGCATATTTTGAATTTTGAATTTTCTAACACATGTTATACTTATTCAAACAAGGAGCATTGACTTTATGGAGTAATGGTTTAAAATTCATTGTACGTTGACTATAACATTTTATTTATTCCAAATGAACTTATATCTTTTTTTGTTAAGTTTTCAATCTAAGAAATTTTTACACAAACGGATTTTTGTATTATCATTTGATTGATTTTACTTTTCGTGTATAATTGATTACACTTTTCATATGTGTCATTAATAGCTTACCTAACACGCAAATAACGCGATATCATTCCTCGTATCGAAATCTGGGGTAACACATCATATGTGGATTAACTCATTACATAAGAGGATTTCTAAATCCAAATCCTAAATGAATTGTTTAGATACTTCAAACCAAACGGCACCTTAATGCTTTGTTTGTTGATCGATTTAGAAATTGGTATTAGTTTAGTTAAGGGTTTAAAAGAAAATATGATGATTAAAAGGATAAGAGAAACTCATGAGTGTGAATGAGTTTTAACTCTTTGAAAATGATTTCATATACTTGGTCTACAATCATCAACCAAACCATCTTTATAAAACCCAAAGTTTATTCCAAACTTTTAAAACCTGTCAAACAAACGCGTCATAAGTGTACTGTAAATGTGATATGGTCAATGGCGGACCTGGGATTTATAGTCACCGGTGGCACACATTTGAACAGTGTTTTTGATTTTATAATTTTATTAATTAGATTGGTTGTCGGATTAACAACCGATAAATTAACTGAAATGTTATAAAATTTCAGATTGAATAAGAATAATGGTATGTGTTTAGCAAAATGAACCAAAATTATAAATAATAATGGATTATTAGGTATTTAATTTTATGTTATATTTTTATTTGTTACATTAAATTATAAATAAATATACTACAAATTTATTTATTTAATAGAAGGTTATAATTTTATTTGATTAGATTATTTTAATAAATGTTCTAATATTTGAAAAGCACGTTTGCACGTTCAAAAAAACAACAGGTTGCACAAACAAAAAGTCACAAAAAGTTGCACTACGAAACAAAGTTGTTGACGGAATGACAGGTGACACGTGCCACCCCCACACTAACATAGGTCCGCCCACGGATATGGTTGTAGGAATAAATGTTATGAATTAATAATATAACGTCTCTATAATACACTTGACATGTATTATGATTGTTGATGCCCTTAGATGAATTTTTTTTAAAATTCATTCATCATGTGGTTTTCATTAATCTCACTTCTCTCTCACACCTTCTCTCTCCCTCTCCTACTTTGTGTGTGTGTGTGTCTATATGTATGTATATATGGATTGTGTATCACAATCACTTGATGTGTCACGTGGTCGGTCCGAGTCGAACCACAATGTCTTGCAAGAGAATTAAGTTACTTAGTTGGGATCGAATCGAGATTCTCTAATTCCATAGACCACCATTTTATCCATTGAGTTACAAATCACTTTGTTGTCAAATTTATTGACTTGTTTAGTTTGATAACAAACTTAATCTTTAACATATTAACTTAATAAAAAACAGTAGACTTTAGGGAAGATCAAACCAAGATATCAATATCCATAGATTAACTCCGAATTTTATTCACCAGTATGATAAACTATGTTTTTCCTTACAATGCACTATCTAGTGTGTATCGAAGAATTTTAGATGCCCACACTAAATTGCAATGGAAAACATATTGCATCATAGTGGTGAATAAAATTCGGTGTTGATTTATGAAATTAGAAATCTTTCGTTTAATCTCAAGTAAAATCTAATAATTTATTAAGCTGATATATTAAATAAGTAAATCAATAAATGTGACAACAAAGTGAATTGTAACTTCATGGATAAGATGTTGGTCTATTGAATTAAAATTTCTTTATTAGATCCCTAGCTAAGTATAATAATCTTATTTTTTGTTGAGAAACATAAAAACGATGTACTAACTTCAACTGACCGGATCAGTTTTTGACTGGCAGACCGACTCGACTCAGACTGGACGCATAATATAGCAAGTAATCGTGATGCACACTATGTTTATCCTTGTTGGAGCAAAAACCTGAAAAACCAAACCAATTAAAACAACCGACCGTGTGGTTTTTGTGTTTAAAAAAACCACAATTTAAGGTTTGGTGTGTTTTTTTGCCCAAAAACTCAAATCAATATTAAACGAACCGTACTGAAAACACATTTATTCAATATTTCAAGGTTTGGTTCCTATCCATTTTCCAAGTTTCCATAATTCCATGCACAGGTGACACATCATTTCGTATTCTATTTTAATAGAAAACTTGAAGAATGTTTCTTTGTGATTGAAGTTTGGGTTAGGGTTCAGTTAACAAAAAGAGAGCGACTAGGCACCTTGCTCTTAAGACCCTTCAATCAAGCTTCTCTAGTAAGACCTTTTTTTTATAAGGGCTTCGTGGAATAACATGAATCGTATAAGCCTGAAACCTATTAGTTATGTGCTTTCCCCTTCAATTAGATTAGAGTGTTAGATTTTTTTATTTTTATTTTTTACTTCTTTCAAAGGGGAATGAATGAAATAAAGAAAAATTACTTTTTGAGTTTTTGAATATTGCTTGAGTTTTTTTTTTTTTCCAAGTTGATCGGGTGATGTCTTGATGGTTCATGTTTGATCAATTGATATTTATTGATGTATTTGTAATTGAAGTTTAAGACTTTAAGTTAATTTTTGATATTTGAACTATGTTTAATTTGATCGACTGATTGAGAAATGTGTTGGTGATTTATGTAGTAGTCTAATTTTATAGATTAATCGATTTAACAAAACGTAATAAATGAAAACCCCGCAAAAAGAACGAAAAACCAAAACGTAAAAAACCGCATAAACTCGGATTTTGGTTTTAAAACCACACTTTTGGTTTTCAGTTTCCGTTTTATACAAAAACCACATGATGCAAATCTGTATCACTTGTGTGCATTGTTATTCGATTCAAACCAAAACTGTCTGCATGAAATGGTGTGGTGTGCCGTTGGATAAGTACTAAAAAGGGTAAGATGGGATACGACATAGTTTAGGATAACAAAAGACTTCTAACCTAACGAGGGTCCATTTAGATTTAGTTTAGATAACGTATGTGTTATGTTGAAAAAAAAAATTAGGTTAGGAAACGATAAGTTGGGATGCAATGGTGTGGTGTGGTGAAGGCTAGTCAAATAGTTAAACTAAAATTCAAATGGGTTGATATAGGTGACCCGTACAATAAAATTAATTGGATCATCAACCTACCAATGTTCCATTACCAGTGGTTGAGGGTTTGTTATTGGGGTTTTAATCGCAAAAATATCTAATTTTAGGATTTTTTTTACGTAAATTTCTCTAAAATTAATTGGATCGTCAACCAACCAATGATCCATTTACTAATGGGTCGATCCATGATCCATCTAATCGTTAGTCGATCGGGTCCATTACTCCATTATCAAAAGCATGAATCCGAATGCAATTTAGAAAATCCACACCAAACCAAATCAAAAAGGTATGCAATGTTTTTAATATGAAACTAAACCGCAATAGTGGTCACAACTCACATAAATTAAACGAAAGAGAGATTACGTATGCGGAGTACAACGGCTAGGCCAACACTTGGTCCAATCTGATCATCTAATCTGTTTTCTTCTCTTTCTTCATTGGCTTCTTTCGGTAAATAATGATTTGACTCAAGATTGCACCGTTCGTTAATACACCAATAGCCGAACCCATAACAACTTTAATACAAATTAAGGATATCATATTAAAGGGATGCAGATATACAAGTAACCAAACTTCTGCTAAAACCATGTTCAGAGCAGGCAATGAAAGAAAAATGCCTTTTTTAAATCTTAGAAAGGTCCCGTTTGGCTCTTGGAATGCGAAGGAATTGAAATTACTTATTCTGTGTTTAGAAGTTTAGAATATAAAAATAATGAACTAAAATTTGTCTGAACTTTACCCCAATAACATTTGTCTAAATTTTATCAAAATCTATACCGGAAGGAATTCATCATTCCTAGCTATTTGTAGTAGAATTTATATTCCTACTAGTTGACAACTTATACCCTTCATCAACCTTAAACCCATTCCCTGTCTCAAGCAAACAACATCCGATGCACTATAGTTTAAATCCCAATTCCTTCAAACTATATTCCGTGAGACAAACGAAGCCTAAGCGTGCGTTTGGCCCTGCTAAATGAAATTTGAAGGATTGGTATTTAAACTACGAGGGTTGGGCATGATTTTTAGTGTTGGTTGGAGATTTCGGTTGTGAAGTATTGTAATCTAAATTCTCTACAAGTGACTAGGAATAACAAATTCCTTCAAACATAGATTCTAATGAAATTTGAATAAGCTTTAATTCATTTTGTTGTAATTCAAAGTTCCAAACATACTAAGGGTGCGTTTAGCTCGAGTGATACAACTTGATGGAATTGAAATTTTAATTAACTTGTTTGGAACTTTGGATTATTAACTTGTTTGGAACTTTGGATGCCAAATATAAAAAGTTAAATTTTATTTTTATATTCTATCAAAATTGTTTATAGGAATTTGTCATTCCTAACAACTCCAACATGAAGTTAGATTCTTCAGAACCTACACCCTCAGACACTAAAGAATATCTTCTATCCTTCCCTAGCAACACACTAATAACTAAACTCAACTTCCATTTCCTTCGAATTTTATTACATGTGCATTCGACATGTAGAATGAAATTCAAAGGACTTAGATTTATATTTCGATCATCATCGTGTTTCGTTGGGTGTGATGGGAAATGATGTTTAGTGTCAAATAGAAGTGTAGGTCATAAAATATTTGAATCTAAATTGTATTGCAAATAGTTTGGAATGACAAATTTCTTCACCCCATGAATTTTGATGGAACGTAAACACATTTTTAGTTCATTATCTTTGTAATTCAAAGTTTCAAACACACTAAAAGGAAATACCAATTCCTTCGCATTTCATTCCACGAACCAAAGCGTCCCTAAAAGAATTAAAATTCCAATTTCTAGTATTTTCATTTTGCGAGCCAAACGGCACCTTAAGATTTGGAGAAACAAGATCTTTGCACAAGTCCCCAGATGTGGTGCGTGCAAATGCAAGTATGCAACTATCACGAAGAAGATGTAATATGCTCGAATTTTGCAACTTTCCTCAAGATATGCAGGTGATAATAGAATATTTTAAAAGATGAATACAGGGGAAGGATACCACTTGTTGGAGCTTTTTCTTGAAGGCTGGTAAAGACTCTCGCTGCAAAATCACAAACAAACAGCCTAAGACAACTCCTCGATCATATACTGGGTGATAGTTAGAAAGAACTCACCTATAGAGCCAGCAAAATTCATTAATGAAGTCAAGAAGCTAAGCTCCCCCGTGCTTTTGTTCTGCTCAAACATAACACACTCGTCAGAAAAAAAGGAAGGTAAATTTATCAACAGTTACGAGATTATAGATTTGGGATCCTTTTTATATATATGTGGTAATTACATGTTAGGCTCCTACAACGTATCTTGCCAAGGAAATAAAATGAAAAGTTGAGCAGCCACACAACTCTTCAAACTCCTACTCAAAATAGATATTTGTAGGATGGGCTAGCAACTCATGCATGTGCATTGTTGACTTGTTGTTACTTGGAAGCTATTTCCTAACAACCAAAAACCAGTAATAGCTCACTTTCATTGTTAATGGCTTCAATATTCCCAAGTCCAATACCCATTGTTCTCCGATACTTTTCTTGATGATGACAATTGCTCATATTGGCATTACTGGATATCATCCATGAAATATCTCATGTTCCTATAGGTGATTGCCAACACCAGGTGAACAAATCTACATAACAAACATACTATACTTTATTTAGCGCAAAAAGCATCTATAGTGACACTTTGTTCATATTCTGCACAGCAATTTTGAGTATTTTCAATTTTGAATTAAGATCCTGCTACCACTCCAAAATCAAGTGCCATCTAGTTCTGCAAGTCTGCCGGTCCTCAGATGAACACTTTTCTTTATTTTGGACAAGGAGAAGTCAATACAAAGCTCTATTTGACCACCAGGACATCATTACATCTTCACAACTATGAAGGCAAGTGGTCCTATATTCTTTTTTGGGTTTTTTTTGTCATTTTTTGGTACTTCACTTTTTCATTTGTCCCACTTAGGTCATGGAACTCTTTACGTATGGCCTTAGTGACACTTTAGGTGGCGTTTGGTTCGCAGAATGTTTTAAAAGGAATTGGAATCTGTTAAGGAATTGGAATCTGCAAGGAATTGGAATTGGAATCCAAATCATGTTTGGTTGGCTAAAAAGAAATTGGAATCCAATTTCATAATTCGTTGGTAGGGTAGGATGGGATGGGTGGGTAGAGGTGGATCAGTCTCTAAGGTAGGAATAGGATGAGATGGATAGGGGTAGGGTGGATTAGGGATGGGTAGGTGGGTAGGGGTAGGTATGGTGGGTAGCAGATAAGAGTAGGTTGGATAGCGTAGGTAGGGTAAGGGTAGGTGGGTTGGGTGGGTAACGTATGGTGGGTAGTAGGTAAGAGTAGGTTGGACAACGTATGTAAGGTAGGGGTAGGTGTGTAAAGGTGGGTGGGATGGGGTAGGGTAGGGTGGGTGGGTAGAGGTGGATAAGTCTATAAAGTCGGAATAAGATGAGATGGATAGGGTAGGGTAGGATGGGTGGGGTGGATGAGGGATGGGTGGTAGGTACGGTGGGTAGTAGGTAAAAAAGTAGGTTGGATAGCGTAGGTAGGGTAGGTGGGTCGGGTGGTGGGTAATGTATGATGGATGAGGGATGGGTAGGGGTAGGTATGATGGGTTGTAGGTAAGAGTAGGTTGGATAACATACGTAGGGTTGGGGTAGGTGGGTTAGAGGTGGGTGGGATGGGGTAGGGTAGGGTAGGATGGGGTAGGGGTGGGTATGAGTGGGTGGGTAGGTAGGTAATGGTAGGTATGGTGGGTAGTAGGTAAGAGTACGTTGGATAGCAAAGGTAGGGTTGGGGTAGGTGGGTGGGATGGGGTAGGGTAGGGTGGGGTGGGTGGGTATGGGTGGGTGGGTCGGTAAGTAGGTAGGTAGGGTGGGGTAAGACTAGACATCGTGTAGTGTAGCGTGTTAAACGTAATGGGAATTTTTTTAATCAACCACTTTCTATTTTGAAAATGAATTAAATTCCATCCATTGTGTGAAGGAATGTTACTTTCCTTCATTCATTGGAAAATTACAAATGTGATGGAATCCAATTCCTTTTTATAGTTGAACCAAACACATGAATTGATTGGAATTGGATTCCTTTCCCCTCCAATTCCCTCGGATTCCAGTGAACCAAACGGCCCCTTAGTCTTTACACACTTTCTTTTACTTTTTAGTGACACTTTACATCAATTAATGACCAAATTGGGACAGGTTTTGAAAATATGACTTCAGTGAGACAAACGAAAAAGTGGACTAAATGATGACAAAATCCCTTTTTCTCCCGTTACTCCTAATCAAGGTGGAGAATGGATCCGTCATGCTTGAAGTTTAAAAATGTAGAGATTTTTGACGAACCTAAGAAATGCATTTGCTACCTTTGACAAGGAAATACAAGAGCATCTACTAGACACCTATTTGAATTAAAACATAACCTTCCATCATATTGCAGGGAGGAATACCATTTGTACACAATAATAGTATATTATGAAAGATGCAATGTAACAGTTGACCTTGATGATGTTATTAACTCAAACTATAACTTTTATTCTAATTAACAAGCAAAAGACATAGAAAAGAGATGGTGATAATGATACTTCATCAAGCAGTAACTTACTTTGACATTTTCCCAAATTTGAGGGACTCTAGCAAAGAAAAAGATTGCATGCTGGGATGCCTGTAACAAACAATTCACTCAAGAGAGTTTAGCAAAAAAAAGTTTAAAAAAGAACAAGATAAAAGAAGAGACAAAAAGCAAAAACTTACATATAGGGCTTCGAAAAGAAGAGGGTCGATTTTCCCAGCTAAGATCGTTGGTGCCAAGCCACAATAGCTGTGATGATATTATTTGAGGAAATGCAGTTTGAAAGCATATAGAACTGGAATGTGAAACCTTTCATAAACATAGTGTGATTTGCAAGGCACGTATTACAGAAAAAGTTAAAATAACCCTGACAATTGTTGTATTTCATAACCAAGTAGGATACAGCAATGCACGGATCCATGTCGAGTTACCCACGGGCTGAGAGAAATAATAGATGGTCGCAACCAAAATTATAGCTGCAATGACCATGAAAAAAAAAAATTAATTTCCACATTACAGCATATCTTTTATGACTCAACTGCAAGATGAAGTTCCAATGTGTAAAGTGAAGTGCATGTATCATATGTGTTGTGAATGTGCTTAAGATGTTATAATTTCCTCATGGTAGTTGACTATGGTCCAAGTTATTCTTAGAGTTCCTCTCACGATTAACCCTAGCTCAAATGATAATATTTAAGGTAAAAAAGTAGATTACTTTGTAAGAAACTAAGAATAAATCTTTATATTCAGATGAATATGAGAATGTTGAGATTAGACATTTCAATGATGTTTTAGAAGTTACAATTTTTTAGAAAGACAAATTGGAGTTGAAACCTATGGGAGTCAAACTCAGGACCTCTTTTAAAGGATCCTAAGGCTCAATCACTAAGTCATCCATATAGGGTTCCTTGTTGACTCAAAAAGATGTGCCAATTTACTGCTTACTATACCTTGGATCAGAAGAAAGGCCAACTCTCCATAAGCCGAAAATGGAAGGTCTTTGTGAAGACAATATGCCAAAGCAATGGTGTAACCAATCACTTCCATTTCAAAGGCCACTACGCTAAGACCTCTTACGCTCTTGTGTTGCAGGATTTTCATTATCTGCACCAAGAAATAACGTAAATCCAAATCAGGGTCTTAATTTTCATGTCCAACATAAGAAAATACAAAATAGTAAACAAGTGATGAATCCTGCAACCCAAGATTAACACATCACTCGTCAACAACTAAGGCCCTCCAAACACATCAAATGACAAAAGTCACTGGCACCATTGAATATTTTCTTTAAAGCAAAGATCTTACATAACCAAAAAGTGTATTGAACTCAATAATTGATGAGGTGTACCCCAACCCATCTAGCTGGCAGACCATGTGGACAATCCAAATGGGCTGCCCGCTGTTGTTTGTCTTTAATGAGACAAGTTCTGCCACAAGTACCCTGTAAAGTCAGGGACCGAAAAGGATGTTAGAGCTGTCATCCGAGGTAGGCGAAAGCTTCTGATGGTCAGCCCTTACCGTTGCCATACAGGGTGCCACAATCCGGCTCGGTACAGTCCATACCAGCAAAGTCACGCCCACCGTAATGAGGACAAATCTTGAATAGAGGATTTCGTCTCCCCACTAAGGCATGCACTATCATCTCCACTTTTCCTCACAACATATTGACTTAGGCATCGGGTGTGGCCTCACAAGAATTCTCAGGGTCAAAGTTAAAGAATCATTTCTCCAGTGGATCTACACTTAAACAATAATCATGTATACATACAGCACAGGCACAGACTGCACAGTATACCTTAACATAGTCTGTTGATTAAAAAACAATTCCAAACTGTGTTCTGATGCAAGCATCATTTGCTTTCTGACCATAATGCAAATACATAATTGCAATGAATAAAAACCAACAGGTAGAGAGATAGAAAGATGACTTAAAACTTAAAATTTTAATTTGATCTAACGCACATACCATATTTGAACTGATAAAGAGTGCACTCCTTATAATTGTATCCTGGAGCTCTAACATTTAAAAGACGGTCCACAAAATTGGAAACCATCACATAAGTTATTCGTACCGTAAGATCAACAATCCAACATTTACATTGTTTTGCAACAAATTCACATCAAAATTGAGGAAATGGAATAACAAAACCCTAAAGGGCATGTACAAATTCTTATTAAATAGCAGAAATTGAGTTAATTAACCTGAGGAAGTTTAACGGTGGTGGAAGCAGCGACGATGGCGTAACCTAGGAGCTTAGAAATCAGAGGTAGCAGGCAGTCCTTTTCAGGGAATTTGCCGTCGCTTAACGATCCAAAAACACAACTAAAGTCCATTCCCAGAAACTCCATCGGAACCATTTTCACGGTCCGATAAAATTAAAGAAAGAGTGATGATCTGAGTTGTTAAGGAAATCGCCGATGGCTTTCTAAAAACTCCGGCCAAAATCCGAATTCTGAAGTAAGATTTATTGATGGGTTTCTTCAAAATTGAATCATAATCATATACTCATACCAGCGTGAAACGAAGATGATCATTGATCAACAGCTTGGACCACTTTTATTGTTTGATCCAACAAGGCCATTGACTTTCCATACACACATTGGGCCCAAATTGCAATAAGGTGTATAATATATCACCTAAATCCAACACAATAAGCCCGTAAACTAACCGAAACCGGTTTGGACTTTTGGACATGGTGTTCAAACTAGAGGTGCACGAAAAATCCGGTTATCCGATTTTGATCCGAATCCGATCTGAAACCGGTTTCCTTGTAACCGGTTTTTTTTGAAACCGGACCGGTTTTAAACCAAACCGGTTTTTCAACCGGTTAAGCAGTTTATCAGACGACCGGTTTTTTTACCGGATAATTAACCGGTTTTTTTGTAACCGGTTAAAAAACCGGTTTTTATCCGAAAAAAAATCCGATTTTTATCCCATTCGAAAATATAGCCGTTTGAACAATTATAGCCGTTTTTGGACCGTTTTTTTGACCGTTTTTTCTTCAAAAAATTACCATTTTGCCACCCAATGGTTTATAAATAGGTTAGAAATGTTTTTGGTTGATTACAATTGATTCAAAACACTCTCAATTGATATTTTCGGTATTCTCCAACTCTCTCGTTTGATATTTTCGGTATTCTCCAACTTTCTCGTTTGATATTTTCGGTATTCTCCAACTCTCGTAATCCCGAAAATTCCAAGTAATCTTTTTCTTTCATCTCAAATGGCTTCTAACACTCCCGAAACGACCGGACAATCTTCCGTCGGTGGAAATCTTGAAGTTGTTCGGGTGCTCGAGAATAAACGTAACAAAGAAATTTGGGATCATTATGATTTGTGTGAAATGTCAAATGGTTCGAGAAAGGCTCGTTGCAAACTTTGTCAAAAGTTTTTTGCGGCCGAAGGAAACACGACGCTGAAAAATCATATTACAAAAGCATGCAAGGCACTTCGGATGAGAGCCGATCCTACTCAACCGAACGTTACCCCGCAAGGTGGCGTTTTTATTTACGATAATGATAAATTACGGGAAGCGTTTACAAAATTCGTGATTACGAAATCGTTGCCGTTTGATCACTTTGACGATGAAGCTTTCACGACGATGATTCAACAATTGATGCAACCACGCTATACGCAAGTAAGTCGTACTACCCTTCGTCGTGACGCTTTAAAAATGTGGAGTGTTGCGAGGGAAAAAATGATTTTGGGTTTTCTAGAACATAATTATAGTGTTTCGTTAACTTGCGACGTTTGGAGCGCTCCTCACAACACCGGAAATTCTTTTTTAGCCGTTACGGCACATTGGTTAGATTCAAAAACTTGGCAAATGATGAAAAGAACAATCGCGTTTGATTTATTTGGCGAACCACATACCGGTGCAAATTTATTTGCACTTTTAAAACGTGTGATTTGCCTTTATAAATTAGAAGCAAAAGTATTTTCGATTTCTTTTGATAATGCGTCGAATAATACAAACGCGGTTCCTAGATTAAAATTGCTATTAAATCCTATTTTAGATGGCGCTTTTTTTCATACTCGTTGTGTTGCACATATTATTAATTTATCCGTGCAAGCCGGGTTGGAGGTTATTGAACCGATTAGATTAGAATTTAGAGCGATGATAAAATCGGTTCTTTGTAGTAATAGCCAAAGACTAAATGCATATAGACGTTATTGTAAATCGGTTAATAAAAAAGCTTTAAGTGCGAATTTAGACGTTCCAACTCGTTGGAACTCGACATGGATGATGATGCACTCCGCGTTAAGGCAAAGGGAAACGTTGCAAGCGTTTCACAATCGCCTATACGAGAAGGGCCATGTTCCAAGTGTTTATCCGAGTTCGAGTTGGGAAATGATTGCGAAAATAACCGATTTGTTAAAAGTTTTTAAAGACGCAACAACTTTTTTATCCGGTGTATATTATCCTACTAGCCCTTTGGTTTTAAATCAAATTTATTTGTTAGCTTCCAAATTAAATGATTATGAATTTGAAGGCCAAGTATTTGACAATATTGGCAAAGCAATGAAAGAAAAACTTTTGAAATATTTTAAGGAAATCCCACCGGTTTTTACTTGTGCCGCCGCTTTAAACCCGACGGTAAATGTTGGTGGCGTTGAAACATTAATTGAAAGTATTGCATTTGCTTTTGGTTTACACGAAGATTTAACCGAGCCCAATTTTATTCAAAACCAAATAAACTATTTTAACAAATGTTTCCGGGAGTTATTCGATAAATATTTAACTAAATATGGTGCGAGTAATATAATACAAGAACAAATGAGGAGAGGGGAATCATCTAGTAGGGGAACCGGTATATCTCTTTTTAACACACTTTTAAATTCGCAATCGAAACGAGCACGTACTAATACCCCGACTAGCGAGTTAGGACACTATATTGCAAGTGATATTATTTCAACTATGACATATGATGAGTTTGAAAACCTTGATCTTTTGGCTTGGTGGAAAGAAAAGGAACCGGTATATCCGATTCTAGCCGCCATGGCCCGTGATTTACTAACCGTCCAAGCTTCCACGGTAGCTTCGGAATCCGCTTTTTCTGTTAGTGGCAGGGTTATATCGCAACGGAGGTCGAGACTTGTCCTAATGCCGACACTAATGTCGATGCATCCTTCTTGTGACACCCTTGCCACATTAACCACCAATTACCATTCACCCAGGATTATTCACCAACAAACAGATATATATAATGATCTGATAGCTTAATAATAGTGCGGAAGCAAAATACATAATAAAAGTATTACAACAGAGTCTAACACCCTACGGTGCTACAAAGGTTACACGTCTAATTTTACCAACTCAAATTAATACATTATCCCAAATTCATTACAACAAAATTTTCATAAACCAAATACCGAAGTAAACGGTAGAAATCTTCCAATACTTCAATAGATTTCCTAGCTAGATGGTCCAGCTGTAGACTTCCCTTTTCCTGTAAAAATTCAACAACTAAAAGGTAAGCGAATGCTTAGTGAATACCATATGATTTTACACATTCTACAAATCATTAAGATGCCACCCAGGGTAACCGCGGTAACACATACCGTATACCCCACACGTACTCCAAGTACGCAAACCCGAGCCGCAGCTCCTTCGAGCTGACACTCGGCATAAGAATAACCAACCATCTGAGGCAGACATTACATCGGGGATGACCTACTGTCTATCCTGACCACAGAGGTGTCAAACTCTTGGTCATATAGCACAGTAACATCAGAGTACAGATGCGACCACGCAGGTCCATCGAAAAGATGCACAACAAATGAACGGACATGCAACAAGTATGAATGTGCATCAACATATACGCATGTTAGTAGAATGCCAAACGAATATGAAACAACAGGCCTCAGCAGGCAATGCAAACATAATGCAGATGCAGCAATGTTAAAATCAAAGGTACTCACAGTGGGTGCGTTATTAATCTTTAAGCAATATTATTTCTCCTCGGAATTTCAACCGGATCACCCAAGTACCCCACTGTGGGTTAAACAACACCACAAGGGACCTGTAAGTCATTTGTAACAACACATTGTGTTAATATCTTGTTTAATTCCATAAAACTTAATTTTATAAGTTTTTACCATTTTTGATCCCAGTTTCGGATCCATGTCCGAATTCGGACCCCACCCGAATTCGGACCCCCAGTTCGGATCCCACATGGATCCCAATTCGGATCCCACATAAATCCAAATTCGGTCCCCTTTAATTTCGGACCCAAGCTAAGTTCGGACCATATCCGAATTCGGTCCCCAACCGAATTCGGACCACATCCGAAATTCAAACACTTAGAATATTTTTGCCATTTTTGATTATATTACAAGTTCGGGCTCATCCGAATTGGGTCCCCAACCGAATTCGGACCCCCATCCAAGTTCCAATACTTAGAAATATTTTGATATATTAACTTTCCTGAAATCCGGGCCTCATCCGAATTCGGACCAGATCCGAGTTCATCTCGGATCTGAATTCGGATCCCACCCCATTCAAACTTGTGCAGCTTTTTAACATTTTCCAGATTTTAATTCCATCATTTTTGGTACTTTTTCAATACATGAAATAATTTATACCAACTTAAATATACTTAATTTCAAGCATTTTAACACTAACATTAACATGCTTTCATACTAAATTCAATCCTTTTTGACCCTTTTCATCATCCAACGAACACACACACTAAAACACACACAAAATCCTCAAATCCATACTTTTAGCTTGAATCAGATGCTAAAATTTAATATGTAGCATCATAAACACTAGATTTAAACTAATCCACAACTTGATCATACATGCAACAACATTTGAATCTCCAAATCTATGATTCGGATTTGAACAAAACCGAACCCAAAATGCTTCTAAATTCGAAATTTAAAGAATTATTACCTCAAATCTTCGATTGCAGTGTTGATAGCTCCTTGAATGCAACCTTGTTTCAGATTTTCAGCTTCCAATTCCAAGTTTTGATGTTCTTCGATTGTAGAGAGAGAGAGAGAGATAGAGCTTAGTGAGAGAGTGGGAAGATGGTGAAATGAAATGAAATAAGGATTTTTCCCCTTTTTATTTCCTTCTTTCAAATCTTGGCACATCACACCCCTCTTCTTATCCGGTTCCATTAAATACTGATTTTTATAAAATAAAAGAGTTCTATCTTTTATTCATCATCACTAACATTTTTAATAATCATACTAAATAACTAGAAGTTGAAATTCTTAAATTTCTTAATTTCCTAAAATAGCAATCAACTTTAATCATCCAGATACATAATCATATTTCGTAATCCAACTTAATAATCTTTAATTACAAAATATCCAACCAATTAATCTAAATTACAATAATTTAGAATTTAGGATGTTACAGCATGGGCTCCACCACGCTCAAACTTCGTCCTCGAAGTTATTTGAATTCGATTATATACTTATTCAACGTATCGACCTTTGTCTCTCAAATGTGATCTATTTCTTTGTGATGCTTCCAACGTATCAGTACCATTTTAATTTCTTTGTTTCTTAACTTCTTTACTTTCATATCCGTAATATATTCCGGCTTTTCAACATATACTACCCTTTCTTGAATTTCTAATTCAATATAATCAACCTAATCTTCATTACCAGTTGTGAAAATTTCATAAAGCTTTCCACATGAAACACCAAGTGTTATTTCGATATTTCCTTATGTAATTCCCAATGAGATAACAGGTTCCTAACTTTTCTGTTATTCTAAATGAGCCAACACACCTCATTGGTGATATTAACAAATATGCTCCATCGTTTACCTCAAAGTTGATTAATTTAGGTGTCTTATCATTATAACTCTTCTTTTCATATCACAGACTCAGCAATCAGAGTCCTTTCAATTTCTTTCCAACATGTAGAGGTTCTACATTTCCTCCCTTACAAAACTTTACACGGTGTTCTCTTGATTTTTAACATGATAACCAATGTTATACAATAATTCCATCAAAGTAATTGATCTTTTCAGTTGGTACTTAAATCCAAAATATATGATCTCATCATGTATTCCAATGTGAAAATAGTCCATTCATTTTGACCATCTGTCGGGGGTCGATAAACTGTACTCATAGCTATATGTGTGCCTAATCCCACTTGTAAAGTAAACCAAGAGTTGAAAATGAACCGACTCTTCCAATCAAACATAATCGATTTTAGAGCTCCATAAAAATAATAACCTTACTCACGCAAATCTGTGCAAGTCTTCCAAATAATAACTTTCTCGAGTTGGTATATACATACCCATTTAAATCAGCCTGTCTACAATTTACCAATTGTAGAAAATTTCTTAAATCTGTAATATTGCAAGACAACTTCCAAATTCTCAATTGCTACACTTTTAGCGGAATCCTCCGAGATCTCAACTCCAGAAACCACATACTAGAAAATATAACCCATTGTAATCAAAACTCACGATTTGTTATATTCAACTTTACACTTACACCAAAATATCTTCGATAATTACAATTACCGATTCCTTCAACATTGTTATACAAATCCCTGTTCATAATGTTCATAAAACAGCTGGGGTGTTAATCAATCAAAATGTCGTAATCAGAGACTCGTAGCGCTCATAACTATCCTTGAAAGCCAATTTCAGTACATTCCTTCTTTGGACCTCAACTAATCATATCCCATTCGTAGATCAATCTTAGAAAAATAATGAGCTCTCATGCAGCTAATTGAATAATCATCATTTCCCGGCAGCGGATATTTATTTATTATAGTCAATTTGTTCAAATCACTTTAATCTATACACATTCAGTAGATACAAGACAGTATGAATAACAAACTTTTGGGAGAAGCTCCAGGGATCAAGTCAACACAGAATTTCACTTGTCTTTCAGGTGCCACACCAGACAAGTCTTCCAGAAACACATATGGAAACATTTGGGACAACAGGCGCATCGGCCACAATTTTCTCTTCAGTCTTGGCATCAATAGCATATACCATACAAGACTCACAGCCCTAAGCAATCAGCTTTCGGGACCTAACAATCATCAGTAGACATTGATCCCCACTTCTCCAATTCCCATATATACAAAGCTCCCGCCCCTCCGGCGTAGTTATCTTTATTATTCCTTTATTGCAAACTACATGCGTCTCATCACATATATATAACCAATTCATTCCAATTATCATATCAAATCGCTGATCTCTTATTGGAATTAAGTCAAGATTGAAGACTACCTCTTCAATCACTAAAGTACAATCATGATACACATGCTCTACGTTAACTATTTTGTTACTTAACAGTTTCAACATTAATCACAATAGACAATCTTTAGACCAAGGCATCTACACTTGTAGAGCAAAAGTAGTAGATACAAATAATCAGTCGTCACTAAAATCATACACTACTCATGATCACCTTCGAATCCTCCTTAGATTTTGGATCATAGTATTAGACTTTTCTTTGCTATATCAGCAAATTTCATTAGTGTCCAAAGTCTCTTTAAACTTTTTATGGTTGATTAAATCACCATTTCATTAAGTATCATACCCTCATTTCGATTAATTATACTTCTCATACATTTCTTAATTTACACTTCGCATTGTATATTTCAATTTCTCTTTTAAAATTAGCATGTATCTTCCATGTATTATCATACCCTTGTATGCTTTCTCCATAATCTCTAGATTTGCTTTCCTCATATAATATTCATATATACCAATATTGAAATAGTCTCTTTGATTCCAACTACATCAAAATTCTCACGAACAATTCGAATCATGTTGTTCTTAACCACAACCCTTTTTAAGTCGAAATATCAACACAGTGTAACATACAGTTTCTCTTAATAAAAGCTAATGCTACATAGTTTATGATAACAATTACAAGTTGTTATCAATCCTTCAACATATCATATATAAGACTAATACAATTAATTTCCAATTCTTTAACCCATTATGGTCAAACTTAAACTTTATTACAACTTTAAAACTCGTTCATAAATTCCATGATATTTATAGCATCTTTTCCAATTCAAAACTTCAAAATACATCTTGGCTATTCATCTAATGCCTATTTATATACTCGGGTATTCTCATACACAAACATGATTATACCTATATAAATAACATTTCATATTACTCAAGTTCATATTAACTTCAGAATCATAAAACTTCGATGAAATATTACATATAGAATTCTTAAAGTACTCTTCTAACTCCGTAATTTAAGGTACATAAGTTATAACAATAGTCTCATAGATCTCATTTCCTTTGTTGAACTCTTCATCCATAGTTTCATCATGTAATGTTAGTACATGATAATTCTTTGTTCGAAATCTGCAAGTTCTGCTAAAATGACCCACCTTTTCACATTTATAACAAGCATCGGCCTTCCTTGGACACTTGTCAGCCTTATGTCCAAATTGGTTACAATGTCGACATCTTTTATATCTATCACGTTTATTTGTTCTTGACCTCAAATACGGTCCATTTAGTTCATCTCCTCCAGAATTTGCAATCTTCCCTATAGCTTTTTCTTCATGTTCAACATGTGGTACAATATCAGGCTCACCATATTGCCTACTAAACAACAGCTTGAATTGTTCCCAACTAAATGAAGTAATTAATTCTGATCCCAATTCTTTTTCCCAACAGTTCCACCATTCCTTGGCTTGTCCAATCAATTGATCCTTAGCCAAAAATGCCTTGTACTCATCCTTACAATTCATCTCCGTAAAGATTTGTTCCATAATTGTAATCCATATTTCTGTTTCCTCAATTCTCAGAGATCCAGAGAATGTTGGTGGTTGCCAGTCCTTGAATGATCTAATTACATATTTCATGTAATTCTCATCAATTCCGGTTTCATAATCAATCTTTTCATTGCCCTTGTCTTTATGTTTCGCTTTATTCCTAAGGTTTATGTCATCCACAACATGATTCCTTTCATGTTCCCTCTTTTCTTTTCTCTTGTCTTCTTTTCTTTTAGCTTTGACCTCATCTCGAGCCCGAAACTGATCTTGAATCATTCTGTTTTGTTCTGCCATCATTGATAGCATCATTTCCCTCGTTTCTCGTGGCGTCATTCCTCCTCCAGACATGTTCTGAAATATAAAACATATAAATCTTTTAGTGATCCCATCACATTGTTAACTACAACACATGTTGTCCCGTATGGAAGTCACTTTCCTAAAAAGCACTAGATCATATCCTATCTTAGTTCAGATCATTACTTACAATCACTACATATCATCACTTAATGTTTGAGACCAAGACCTCACGGACACTTGAATCTCAAACTACTGCTCTGATACCATACGCTGTGACACCCTTGCCACATTAACCACTAATTACCATTCACCCAGGATTATTCACCAACAAACAGATATATATATAATGATCTGATAGCTTAATAATAGTGCGGAAGCAAAATACATAATAAAAGTATTACAACAGAGTCTAACACCCTACGGTGCTACAAAGGTTACACGTCTAATTTTACCAACTCAAATTAATACATTATCCCAAATTCATTACAACAAAATTTTCATAAACCAAATACCGAAGTAAACGGTAGAAATCTTCCAATACTTCAATAGATTTCCTAGCTAGATGGTCCAGCTGTAGACTTCCCTTTTCCTGTAAAAATTCAACAACTAAAAGGTAAGCGAATGCTTAGTGAATACCATATGATTTTACACATTCTACAAATCATTAAGATGCCACCCAGGGTAACCGCGGTAACACATACCGTATACCCCACACGTACTCCAAGTACGCAAACCTGAGCCGCAGCTCCTTCGAGCTGACACTCGGCATAAGAATAACCAACCATCTGAGGCAGACATTACATCGGGGATGACCTACTGTCTATCCTGACCACAGGGGTGTCAAACTCTTGGTCATATAGCACAGTAACATCAGAGTACAGATGCGACCACGCAGGTCCATCGAAAGGATGCACAACAAATGAACGGACATGCAACAAGTATGAATGTGCATCAACATATACGCATGTTAGTAGAATGCCAAACGAATATGAAACAACAGGCCTCAGCAGGCAATGCAAACATAATGCAGATGCAGCAATGTTAAAATCAAAGGTACTCACAGTGGGTGCGTTATTAATCTTTAAGCAATATTATTTCTCCTCGGAATTTCAACCGGATCACCCAAGTACTCCACTGTGGGTTAAACAACACCACAAGGGACCTGTAAGTCATTTGTAACAACACATTGTGTTAATATCTTGTTTAATTCCATAAAACTTAATTTTATAAGTTTTTACCATTTTTGATCCCAGTTTCGGATCCATGTCCGAATTCGGACCCCACCCGAATTCGGACCCCCAGTTCGGATCCCACATGGATCCCAATTCGGATCCCACATAAATCCAAATTCGGTCCCCTTTAATTTCGGACCCAAGCTAAGTTCGGACCATATCCGAATTCGGTCCCCAACCGAATTCGGACCACATCCGAAATTCAAACACTTAGAATATTTTTGCCATTTTTGATTATATTACAAGTTCGGGCTCATCCGAATTGGGTCCCCAACCGAATTCGGACCCCCATCCAAGTTCCAATACTTAGAAATATTTTGATATATTAACTTTCCTGAAATCCGGGCCTCATCCGAATTCGGACCAGATCCGAGTTCATCTCGGATCTGAATTCGGATCCCACCCCATTCGAACTTGTGCAGCTTTTTAACATTTTCCAGATTTTAATTCCATCATTTTTGGTACTTTTTCAATACATGAAATAATTTATACCAACTTAAATATACTTAATTTCAAGCATTTTAACACTAACATTAACATGCTTTCATACTAAATTCAATCCTTTTTGACCCTTTTCATCATCCAACGAACACACACACTAAAACACACACAAAATCCTCAAATCCATACTTTTAGCTTGAATCAGATGCTAAAATTTAATATGTAGCATCATAAACACTAGATTTAAACTAATCCACAACTTGATCATACATGCAACAACATTTGAATCTCCAAATCTATGATTCGGATTTGAACAAAACCGAACCCAAAATGCTTCTAAATTCGAAATTTAAAGAATTATTACCTCAAATCTTCGATTGCAGTGTTGATAGCTCCTTGAATGCAACCTTGTTTCAGATTTTCAGCTTCCAATTCCAAGTTTTGATGTTCTTCGATTGTAGAGAGAGAGAGAGAGAGATAGAGCTTAGTGAGAGAGTGGGAAGATGGTGAAATGAAATGAAATAAGGATTTTTTTTTCCCCTTTTTATTTCCTTCTTTCAAATCTTGGCACATCACACCCCTCTTCTTATCCGGTTCCATTAAATACTGATTTTTATAAAATAAAAGAGTTCTATCTTTTATTCATCATCACTAACATTTTTAATAATCATACTAAATAACTAGAAGTTGAAATTCTTAAATTTCTTAATTTCCTAAAATAGCAATCAACTTTAATCATCCAGATACATAATCATATTTCGTAATCCAACTTAATAATCTTTAATTACAAAATATCCAACCAATTAATCTAAATTACAATAATTTAGAACTTAGGATGTTACACTTCTCTCTCACACTATTATTTTTATACATAGTTTTCTGAATGTATTTTTAAGTTGTACAGAAACGTTATCATTTTCATAATTAAAACGATATAAAAAGATGTGTACCTTCATCACCCTTTACTTACTTTTTTTTTACGACAAGCTATTCTACTTCTAGTCTTAAATTACAACTCGTGACCTCTCACTTACATAACATCCCTCTTACCAATTGGGTTAAACCCCATTGGAACCTTTGGTACCTTTTACTTACTTAGTTGGTGTTCATTTGAACACATTGGATTTACTGAAAGCATAGAGGCCAGGGTAGGTAACTATTTTTTACCCTAGTGAAAACAAGCATAAAATGACCATAAAGGAAACCAGATTTTGTCGTACCCAACAGTCTTCGAAAAGTGTAAACCACCACCATCTGGATCTCTCTCTCTCTTTCTCTGTGCATCTTTCTCGTTCATCGTCAGGGAAGGAGGAGGAGGAGAGAAATCAGTTCAAAAATGGACGTCGGTGGTGGAGGAGATGCCGATCTGAAATCCTCGTCACTCTCTGAATGGACCTACACTGTATCCCGGCGATACCAGCACCTTCTGGACAAGTCAACGCCACATATCCTCCACCGTTGGATCGGTTTCGCCGTCGTCGTCTTCATTTACGCCCTCCGTGTTTATTTCATTCAAGGTTTTTACATCGTCACTTACGGACTCGGAATCTACATCCTTCAGCTCTTCCTCGCTTTTCTTTCCCCTCAGGTTGATCCAGAATTTCAAGACGGTCCTTCGCTACCTACCCGCGGATCGGAGGAATTCCGCCCCTTTGTTCGGCGTCTTCCTGAATTTAAGTTCTGGTGCGTTTGATTTCACTTGCTCTGTTCTTAATCATATGAAAAACTACTGTATGTGTGATTAAGAGGTAGGTAGATAAATTGTTGCTTTTTTTTTTTTACTTGATACAAATGCGAATTGATCTATAGAATTGGATGTTAGCACTTAAACTCCGTCACTTGTATTTTCGAGATCCGACTATTGAGAAACCCTAAGTTAGGTTATAGTGCTTGATGTAGGTGAGTGCTGGTGGTATTTACATTGTGATTTATGGAGCTTAACTGATCAAAATGTGACATGCAATTCAGTATCAGAAACCCAATCGAAAGTTGTATGTATTTGAGAAAATTTGTTAAATTTATGACGTGAAAATGAGAAACCAATGATCAACGTTTCATCTTTGTTTGCTTTATATATGATAAGATGTTTAGATGATTTGCCGGGAACACAAAACTGACTTGGGTTGCAGGCTTGGAGCCATAACTATACCAAACACAAATCACATCCAACACAAGCTTCAGATTGTTACTACACCCAAAAAACAAAACAAAAACATCAGCAGAGAAGAGCATGAATGCCCTAGATCCAGAATAAATCATCTATAGACTCTTGTCACTAACAGCTATTTTAAACTATGCAATAATCGGTTGTTAATTCATTGCAAGAATCCCCAAGAATATGTGAAGATAGGTATTCCACTCCAGTAATAAGACCCCAACATGTTCCCAATATTGAGCAGCTTAATGAGGAGATAAAGTTTTATGGGATTTGGCGTTGATAACTTACATGCCTTTTAATAAGATTCATATCAGTTTTGGAATTAATGCATCATGACTGTTTCAAGAAGCATGTCTTGCAATGGAGTTCTCCTGTTAGCTGGATAGGCAGGCTATAATGCACGGAAACGCCCCTTGACTAGCCGCTCCCGTTTCGGAAACTTCTGGGAAACGGATACGTGGTCGATACGCGTAGAAACGTTTCGGAGATGGCAGAAACGTTTCTCGTGGAGTTTCCATGGAGTTTCCACGAAGTTTCCTCCAAGTTTCCATGAAGTTTCCATTTTTTTAGGGTTTTTTAAGAATTAAAAGGGTAATGGGCTTTTTAACTTCAAAGAAGCTTGATGGGCTGTACAATTAAACCCATATGAAAGCTGCTTAGCCTGCCTGCGATCGTTCAACTGTTGCGATCGTTCAATTGGACGTCTTCTGGACTTCTGATTTCTTTAATTCCTTTAGTATTTTTGATTTTTTGGAGGTTACACTTTACATCAATATATATCAATTTTGGAATTTCTTCATTATATATATATATATATATATATATATATATATATATATATATATATATATATATATATATATATATATATATTTGTATATTTTTTATTTGCCGTATCTCTCCCGTATCCGTATCTAGAATTTTTTATTTTTGCCGTTTCCCGTACCCGTTTCCTGTTGCCGTATCCGTTTCCGTGCAACTTAGTAGGCAGGCACAGTTAATTTTCATTATGTACCAAAAGGCTTATAGTCTGGCAGTATTAGGTGTTGCCTCAACCAAGTGGTTGTGTAATCAAGTCTCATTTGAGACATTGATGGTAGTGTAGGATTAGGTGGTAGTATAGGTTAGCCTTTCAAAAAAAACAGTTAATATTTATTCTGTAACTAGCTCTTTACAACATTCTTATTGCAATTAGTGAGGCAGCGAGTAATGAAACATACCATGGAGCTATGCAGTTAATAGCGTCTCGCGGTCCAATAGCGGTCAAGACCGCTATTTGCTATCGCGGTTATTGCGGTGATATATCGGTGATATAGCGGTATATTATATATATATATATATATATATATATATATGTATATATATATGTATGTATATATATGTATGTATAATCATAATCATAGACATAAAGAACATAATATGAAGAACTAAAATCCTAAAGAACATAAACATAAAGAACAAAAGTCATAAAGAACTAAAATCATAGAGGTCATAGAATCGAACAACACATTAAACAAACAAAGATAAACAAGATATAGCATTACTTTATAAAGTATTAAACAAAGTATTAAAGATTTAACAAAATATTTTAGCTTAAAGAATGATTGATCTGGACTGCTCCTCCAAATAGCGGTAAATAGCGGCAAATAGCGGTCCTAAATAGCGGTAAATAGCGGCAAATAGCGGTAAATAGCGCCGCTATTCGCGGCACCGCTATTTAGGACCGCTATTTTTTCAAGGACCGCTAACCGCTATAGCACCGCTATAGCGCCGCTATAGCGGCGCAATTAACTGCCCAGCCATGGAGGTTAATTACAAATTCAAGATCACCAGTTTGGCTGCCTCCTGAGGGTGATGAAATAAAAGGATTACATATGAACGAGTAATAAATGAAATTACGGGAAAGGGGGTGGGTAGGATTCTTTTTTATGGACTTAAAATGTCAAAGATGACGAGCGCTTGAGAAAATGGAAAGAATGTACTTGTACTTAAAGTGTTTGCTAAATTATACTCCAAAATTATAGCTTCTGTACTTGCAGATTTCTTTTATTATGCTGAGGGCAATGTCTACTAAATATCTACATTGTTTTCAAACAAATTATTTGTTATTTATGGCAATGATGCTTGCACTCATTGTGTCTACAACCAGCTGTACACTTGTACCACAAACTTGACTAACTTATTAGAAGCCTTGCACAATGTATTTGCTTAGCAATTAATGGTTCACTAAAACCTATGATCGAGATATGATTCCAATCTTCCGCTCCACTGCAGGTATTCGTTGACAAGAGCCTTCTGTATCGCTTTTATTCTGACATTCTTCAGCATGTTTGACGTGCCTGTATTTTGGCCAATTTTATTATTCTATTGGTTGGTATTGTTTGTTTCAACGATGAAGAGGCAGATAATGCACATGATCAAGTATAGATACGTTCCCTTCACCTTTGGCAAGCGGGTAACTACGAAATCCCTCTTTAAAATTCATTTCAGTTTCCGTATTTCTTAATCACTTCCATAAACCCAAAACCTTGTATGTGATTGAGGCGTGGTCATCTATTTGCAGCGTTACACAGGAAAGAAATCAGCAGTTGTTGACGATGCAGCATCTGCTAGACCTTGAGGCTTTGGTGAGTTAACTTGAAATATTGATTGGTTGAAATTCTTCATATGTTTCAAACAACCAGACTCTGATCATCTGATGAAGATTAAATTCATCAAACAATGCAGATAAGTAAAAATCTCTTCATTTTTTCGAATGTCAACTTTCGCATAGGAAAAAGAATTCGACAGAGGATCTTTTTGTAGGGGACCAAGATATGTGAAATCCATTTGGCCAACTTCCATTTTGCTAGCTGCCTCCAATAGACAGATGGAAAAGTGAATTGTTTATTGTAGAAAGTTTCCCTGTATTATTTTGTAGTCCTGTTTTAAGATTTTGACAGAATGCAGACTTGGGATGCAAATGCAACAGGTAGTGGTATTTGCTTTTAATTTGGTCTGTCCAATCATTTTTATCAGCTGTTATCTCTGTTTGCAACACAAAGAACTTATCATTAAAAGGTTTAACAGGAACCCAAAATGGACCGGACCATTTGTTTTGGTAGAAAGTGGTCCGTTTGGGGTTCGAACCGAACTGAACCGTATGATTGCACCTTCATGGAAAGGTCCCATGGGATGGGAGGGGTAATAGGGACCATGTAAAGATGTGAAAATCTTATATGCAAAGAAGAGGATATTGATATTATGTGGAATGGAGTGGAGTGGCACCATTGGAGATTGATATTACAGAATTGTCCTTATTGTATGTGTCCCTAGAAAAGGCAAGAGTTATTATTGATGTGGTGGGGAGACCATGCCACCATTGCCCATATGGGCAAGGGTGTTAGGTTTGGATTTGTACTTGTCAATCTTCCATTATCTCCTTCCATTTTTTCTTTTAGGTCTCCAAATATTCTTACCTTTTTTTTTTTGAATCTCAAAAATAAACTTATGCTACAAAAATCTCCTAAAAAGTATTACATAGTTTGTTTGTTGGACTTGTACTAAAAATTGTAGTGTTTTATTATACGCATATTAGCTTGGAATTACCATTTCGTAAACAGGGGTGACAATTTTGACCCAACGGATCAAACGAGCGGAACGATAAAAAAGAATTCGTAGTTAAAAAACTAAGAACATAAATTCTTTTAAAAAAATGAAATTCTAGAAAATGATGTATTAAACAAATTGTTTTTTAAAAAAATTTCAATATTATGTTAGATTTTTGTCTTTTGGTTGTCGACTCACTCGATCCGTTTGCTTGAATGAACCAGAATTGTCACCTCTGTTTGTAAATGAGTCATCAAATTGGATGGACAACTTTATAGGGTCCCGTTTAACTCATAAAATGAAGTTTGAAGAATCTAAATTTTACTTTGTAGTGCATATGAACTATTGGATTACAAGAAGAATGAACTAAAACTTGTTTAAAATTCCATCAAAATCTATGGATAAAAGAATTTATCATTCTTAGCTATGTGTAGATGAATTTAGATAGCCAATATTTCACTATTTAGTCAACCTTAAACACAATTTTATAACTCAACCGATAAACATATCATACATTATGATTTAAATTTCAATTCTTTCAAATTTCATTCGACGTGCTAAATGAGGACTAATATTGTGGCTGGTAGGGTGGAATTGTATAAAAATAATGAAATTTAATTATTTCGAACCATAAGAACTGATAGTATAGACTTATAGCGCTCCCTCGATAAATAAGGAGAGTAAGTCGTCTCTCAACATCTATCCTCATTCATTGCAACATTGCCCGTATCTCTGATTGTCGTGTTCCCTAAGCAAATGATAAATAGTTGTTTACAAAGCCCTAACCAAATTGAATCCCATTTAATAATTCATAGAGTTTACTATACCAAACCTCCCCTAATGTCTCACATGTTTGAAGGTGCCATGGAAAACTATTTGATGGGTTTGTTTATATTAGCAAATGTTTCTTCCCAAAGGTTTTTAACATATTTTATCCCTCATTTCTCCTTTGCCTGCTATAGACACTCTAATTTGGAGATATAAATGATTTTTTCAAAAAGGCTATCTACACTACCACATATGTGGTAATTACGACTTGAAAATACGACTTTTAGTTGGGACAATACGTTGATACAACTGGAACAAATACCATTTGGTAAATCATCTATGAATGAACATATAGGTAAATTGTAGATCGTAAATTTTGCTTATATAGGAGTAACATCGTTTTATATACAATTTCCTTGAAATTTATAAAGCAACAATGTTTTTGTTATTTCCTTTTTCTTTTAAAATTTATATGCAAAAATCAATAATTAGGAATTTAGGATCCGTATCCTGCTTCTGAGGACCACTGCCTCACACCTATTTCAGCTGGCATTCAGAAGTAACTATCAAACACAGGCCCATTCTCTCTTCCCCCCTTCTTTTCAAAAAGTAAATCAATCTGCTTTCTTTTTATTAAAATGTTGCCTTTGTTCCTTAAAAATACCCGAAAAATCAGACCGAATATGTCGAAGCATTTTTATAAAACGTCTATTAGGTTAAAGACCATGGAAACATTTGTCGAGAGGGATTAAATGTAACCCAAACTAACCAAAACATGTAGCCCCGGAGACACACGGGTGCAAGGTTGGCCATATCGACCAAGTGGGCACGTGCATTCATTTGGGGTACGCACGCTTTAGTCTACACGAACACCTCTTTTCTGCTTAATTGCGACGGTGACACCATCAAACACACTACAGTTGTACTCTCTTAACTTGTGAGGACCCTAGCCTCCTTCAAATAAGACAAAGGGGACCCCTCGTGTTTTCTAAAATCTAGCATTCATTCGGGGTTTCCCTCGTGATCTCTCGTTTATTTCTTAACGAATCCAAGATTTCTTGAATCTTTTTTTTTTTCATGTTTCTGTGCACAACAATTCAATGGAAGGACTTCCTATGTTAACTTGTCTCATACAACATACCTTAAAAGGTCTATGCACTTGTTCTTCATCGGATTCTTCTTCAGATAATTCTAACAAATGGGTTTATGCCGTTTTCTGGCGAATCTTGCCTCGGATTTACCCTCCTCCCAAGTAAAAAACCGAAATCCAACATTTGTGTTTTTCATGTTTTATGCAATGATGATACTACGAGTGTTCTAGTGGACAGAATCAAATTGTCATTGTTTGAATGCAGGTGGGACTACGAAGGTGGTGTTCTTGATCGTGCCAAAGGAAATAAACGTAACTGGTAAAAAGACTCGATTTTTATCCATCTTTAACAAGTCTTTAAATGACCCTTTTGGTTCTTGGTCTTAGGATTCTTGTTTGGGAAGACGGGTTTTGTGATCTTGATGAATGTGAGCGAGTCGGGAATGATGGATTCTTGAAGGGTGGTGGTAAATTTGGAGCTGACATCTTCTTCAAATTATCCCATGAGGTTTACAATTACGGCGAAGGGTAATTAAGAACACACACATGATCCTATGTTTTTAATATAAAGATCGAATTTTTACGAAGATTTAATGAGTTTTTTTGATGCAGATTGATAGGGAAAGTAGCTGCAGATAATAGTCACAGATGGGTGTTCAAAGATGGATCAAATGAGAGTGATCCAAGCTTTATTTCATCATGGAATGCATCTATTGATCCTGTAAGCAAATATATAATCAAACCCCGAATCGATCTACACTTGTTTCGTGTTGAAATTTTCTGATATTTCGATTGTGTTACCGAAACAGCAACCAAAAGCTTGGGACTTCCACTTCAATTCTGGGATCAAGGTCAGCAGAGTAATTCATCTTTAGATACAACTTTTAATGCATAATACACAAGTCATGATTATAGTCGACAATTAGGGGTGTCCACGGTTCGGCCAGCCAATCTAAAAAGATTATGGCTTGGGAGGTCTTTTTATATGGATAAATATATAATATATTTTAATTTAATTAATATCATAATATTAATTATGAATAAATGTTGGTATATATATAATTTTATGATTGGTTTCAATTGTTTATACCAAAAAAACAAGGATCTGAGTCCTTTTATTCTCCTTTGATGTGAAATTTCATATGATTAATTTAAGAAAACGCTGTTTATTTTTTATTATAAAGATTATTATTAAATTTTGTGGAAATTTCATATTATTAAATGATTATTAATTAAATTCATGTGTATATGTACCACAGACAATTGCAATCATATCCGTCAGAGAAGGCATCATCCAACTGGGCTCTTTTGATAAGGTTAGTGTTAAAGGTACAATCTTTAATGCATAAAGTACACAAGTATGTTTTATCTTGAATTTGAGAATTATTCTCTTTTTTAACTTTATCAGCATTCTGCAGCCATGAGAATGTACAAAATTTAATGCACATGGTATAACATATGTTTGCAGATTCTTGAAGATCTGAATCTAGTAATAAGCATTCAGAGGAAATACAGCTACTTACGTAGCATCCCAGGGTTCTTTTCTGTTCAGAGGCCATTTTCTACCGTACAACATCCGTACAATTTACTGAAACACAAAACAGTCATTGGTAGTAGTGCAATTGGATCTAATGAAGCCCAACAAGTAATCGGGTCAAAACTCAACATCCATGGTGAAGAAAGTGAACCTTATAAGGGTCCGGTTTGGTCTCTCGGTTCAGGTTATAATACCCAAGAGGAATTTCGGGTCGGTCCCCATGGTCCACCCTTTTGGCCCATTCCACCCCTCTTGCCCTACAACTTCGGATCTGATGACAACCCGGCCAGGATTCGTAACGATGGGGTCAACCAGTGTTTAGTTAATAAGATATCCCGGGCCGAGGATCCGGGTCACGAAGGAAAACCGGGCTGCTTCAATGCGAATCCGGGGTTAGTTGTGGAGTTAGGGTTTGGTCCCAAGAGGATAGCACAAGAAAGTGATGTAAAATCTCAATTGAATTAATAAGGACAAACTTGCATTTATTTTTATATGATTTTGGTTGCTTTTGTTTCAAATGTTCACTACATCTAAGCATGAAAATTTTGAATAATTTATAATCTTATTTGTTGTGTTATTTTACTATAATCTAACTGCTAAGTTAGATTATAACTTAGTGGAGTACTGGAGTGGCCAAGGAGGCCTACTATACCGATACTGAACTCATATTTCGCTAAAAACAACTTAAAAGATGAGTTATTAAAATTCTTTAAAGATAAATAGGATGGAGAGCAATAAAAAAGTAAAGGTTGCAGATAGGGCGTATGGCATGGTAAGGACAAGAGTTTGGTTATCAAGTTGGATTAGACCACTAAGAGGACGTGCATGTGATGATTTCGAGGAACTTCTAACGATTTCACGAAACGTTTTTCCTATTTCTAAATGCAGGGATAAATGGAAATGGAGGTTCGCTAGTGATGGATTCAAGATAGCTACATCATTGGCAAATGGAATGCTTTTGGAGGTGGAAACCATGTGGAATGTGTTGATTCCACGTAAACTTAGCTTCTTGGTTTGGAGAGCGAATTTTGTTTTAAACAATCGCGATATTGATCTTTATAGTGTCATTGGTACGAGGATGATATTGAGACTAATGAGCAGTGCTTACTTAAATGTAAAAAGTGTCATATGGGATAAGGTGTTTAGATTGTGGGGATCGACTTGATGTGTTTTGTAATGGACTCAGTTACCGAAACACTAACACATCAAGGTCCTTTGTCTTTTGGGGTTCATTTAAGATCGGCTTGGCAGGCAATAGTCTAGGTGACGAGGTATTTTATTTTGAAATTCAAATAAGATGTCAAGAGCGGTTTAATTCTTGAGAGTCTTTATTTGTAGTTAAAGACAGAGGGTCGGTTACAGACAGGTGCAGAGAGAAAACGCATCTCATGGATGGCATGGGCAAGTAGGTTGTCTATGTCGGTCGAAGCATGTTCAAACATCAAAGATTAATGCATAAAGGCTTAACATTTTGCAAAAGTGTACTTGTTCTAATGCTGGATGGAAGGAAGACGTTGACAAGGTGATGGGGAGGTTTTTGGGTTTGTGTTAGCCGAATTCCCTGTGAGCTATTTGAGCTCAACTCGTTAAGAGCTTGATTTAAACGACTCTGAGCCGAGCTCGAGCTTGAATTCGAGCTCATTTAATAAACGTGCTCGAGCAGAGTAAAACGAGTCTTTAAAAAATTATGTCTTTCTAATTAATAAATATATAAAAAAAATATGATTAAATTATACAATAAATTTAATAAAAAAATTAATATTTATAATTAAAAAAATCGAGCTCACGCTTTGCACCAAAAGCTAGAAACGGGCCGAGCTAGAGCTTCGTACTTTTAAACGAGTCAAACTTGAGCTTTAACGAGCTCGTGTTCGACTCGTTTACACCCCTACTTTAAGAGCTTTTAGATCAATGTGGGCTCAACCCATGTAATTTTCATGATATTTATCTGGCCTGCTCGCAGGCTTTTAGATCTTGATGCAATACTCTCAAAATAACTAGTTTAGTGTTCAGCAACTTTCGGTTTTAAGATTATCTTCAACCATCTTTATTTCTTCATCTTTGAATATGAAGTAACTAAAATATTTTTTAAGAATATTCATTCTTTACATTGTCATCAACTCCAAAATTGAAGATTTAAAAGCATGCATTGGAGAAGCGGTCCATGTATTTATTTCTGGGTTGGAACTTTGAAAGCTTCCATGGCTGTTGGTGATGAGATTGGGGTGGGCTAGCATAGCATGGTCTTTAGATAGGGTATGGATAATTGGATATTGCTTAAAATAGGAAGGATTTTATGGAATATTCTGCATCTTGCAGAAGAATTATTGGATGTAATGGGTTTGTAGTTTTATAAAACTTTTGTTACTTTTTAAAAAAGACAAAAGAAGTAAAATGTGTTATAGAATATCAAAGTATGTTGTTATTATTACCTATTAAAATATATATTCACTTATTATGTTAGAAATAAAGGGCTCACCTTCGATCTGAGATCTCCCTTGGATCTCGATTCAATGGTGAATGGCGGATGGTGGCTAGTAACGATGAAATTTCCCATTGTCGTGAAACCCTTTGTCAATGCCTCAAAGGTGGAGGTGGTGGGTGTTTCTATGGTGGCGCAGGTTGAGATAGAGAGAGAGAGATGCTGAGACGGGTAGAGAGGAGGGGTGTTGAAAGAATGAATATGAAGAAATCATTTTTATAGAAAATCAAGAACTGAAAATTCTAAGTCGCTAAACAAACTTAAGGCCTAGAGGTAGCGGTCCAAGACTGGATCAAACTGGATTGAACCGAAAATTAAAAATTAAAAAAACTAAAAATTAAAAAAATTAAAATGAGAACCAATTTAAATACGATCAATCATATTTATTCAGTTTCAGTTCAGTCTCAATTTTTGGACCATTGAATGCTAACCTCGTGTTGAGGTCTTAACCTGCCTAACATTTTGTTATATGAGATAACATTGTTACACTTAAGCCAGTCAACTATGAATTACAAACATACAACCTCGTCGGCTATCTTGAAGACTGGTAACTTGACTCAGATTCGTATTAATATTTTTAAGCATGTGTATGTATTACTCTTTTGGGTTGAATTAGAATCAACCTTGTTTTATTTTATACCGTTGATAGATATTTTGAAAGTTATTTGAGCTTTCAAAGTAAACTTCTTTCATCGAACATGGCTTCGATTGATATTTCCAAAATTAGGATCATCATTCATCGTGCTGAATTCAAGATTTCGATTTTCATCATTAAAATGTCTCCAGTAATTAGGAAATTAGCATTCCCCATCAAGTTGTTTGATAGTGGAAGGTTTATGAAGAAATACATTTAAATCGAATCATAATTTAAAAAAAATACTTAAAGAGATGAATATCTCATGTTCAAATTCAGTACAGGAATGGATGCAGTATGTACAAATTAGCATCTGGATGGGCAGCCAGGCACCATTAGATGTTCAATCAAATTGTTTTTTCTTTTTCTTTTTTTAACTTAAACTTCAATAATTCAAATCATTTCATCGTGGGATGTGTTTTCTTATCTCGTTTTCTGCTACGATCACTTCTCAAGCGCTGTTCCTCTTAGCTTTAGTAGGTGTAGCAAGAATGCGCTTCAATGCCTCGATTTCCAATGGGCTGTTCTTGCTCTGTTATAGGAAATCAAAATCCAAACATAATTACATTTCGTTACAAGCAACTTTTAACACCTTCGAAGATGAAAAATTAGTCAAATTTTTTAATACCTTTGAGCAGGTACGACGACGCACATTGCAAATGGGATAATCATGGGGGCAACAACTGTAATTATCATCGCAACAGGCTGCACCCTCCAAGGGGCAGCAGCCCCATGCAAAGCATGAGCCGTGGTAGTTATAGATGCAGCAGCAGGTAGTGCTTTGTGGGCAAGTGAAGTACTGATCGCAAACTGTTTCTGGTGTGACTGGAGTCGGAGGTGATGGACCAGGGTTTGGTGGATTCTGACCGTTCTTGATCGGGTAAGATGGCTCCATTGCGATTCCACATTTACCTGTTTTCTCTTTTATATTACGTTCCATTCTTAGGTAGCCTTCCTCACCCCAGTCTGCATCCCACGAGTTCCTTACAATCCAATAATCCTTGCCATTTTCGGTCCCATAGCCAACCACAACTACACCATGGTCTAATTCTGTTCCACATTTACCAGTGAAGATACCCTGAACAAAAAAAAAAAAAGTTCAAGTCCAACTATGTTTATATTATAACATAAAAGACCACCTAATCTTTAAAGAATTATAAGTCAATGCACAAAATAACAACCCTCAACCAACAAGATTCCATCCACACACCAATATTACTTGTACAATAATTGGTTCAAAGAAGATAACTTTTGAAAACTTCTATTTCCATGGTAAAAGAATAACTTTGAAAATGCTATGATCATTGGTTGGAACTTGTATCAGGCCATAAGTCATTTGATTCTGTTAAACTGTATCAATGTATCATAACTTGTAGTGCAAATGTGCAATATGCTAATTAACTTTTGTTGCTAAACGTCTTCATTATTTATATAAAGGGAAAATGACACCAAATAACTATGTACTTTTGAGTTTGTACACATTAATGCAGTGTACTTTTTTCTATGCACATTAATGTAGTGTACTTGTAAAAGTGTTTCAATTAGGTAATTGGGTGACCTGATGACCGGTAACATCAGGTTACCCAACTAACTAATTGAAACATTTTTCAAAAGTTTGACCACCAAATGTGCACAAAAGAATAAGTACACTACATAAATGTGTACAAAAAGAAAGTTTGACTAATCAAGGTAACATGTTGTACTAGTTATCAGGTCACACAACTACCTAATTGAAACACTTTTTTAAAATTTAACTACCAAATGTGCACAAAAAAAGTACACTACATAATTGTAAACAAATTTAAAAGTATATAGCTATTTGGTGTCATTATCCCTTATATAAATTGCTAGCTTTCACTATTCAAAGATTATGATAAAATCAAAGGAATTACCGAAGTGTATAGCTGGAAATCCCTGCTACTGGCTTCAATACCAACAGTTATAGGCTGGTTTGCAACAGCCTTTTGCAAAGCTGATTCGTCGTTCACAGGAACATCTTCATAACCATCAATCGAAACAACCTTTGCATTTTTCTATACGGAAGAATACACAATAGAATCAAGATTTTATGGCATATCAAGGTTAGTAATTTAATTATCATCAAACACATAGAAAATATATCAAATATGATACAGACCCTGGAACTGTCACATCTTCCATCCTTGCCGGTGTAGGGATAGTCTGTGTCGGTGTCAATGCCACCATTGTTAATGATGAACTCAAAAGCATAATCCATAAGACCTCCATTGCATCCTTGGTTATAAGAAGTATCACAATCTACAAGTTCTTGTTCTGATAGGGTGATTAATTCACCAGTCACGATCTGGTTTATCCCTTCCACAGCTCCAATTGTTGAGAAAGCCCAGCAACTCCCTTTAATTCAAGAAACATGAATCCACCATATTAATGAACTTCACTAAAGGATTCTGCTTCACCATAATTTTTTAAGTTTTTGACAAAATAATACAAAAGCTGGTTAAAGTTGTTTACATCATCATTTCCCAAACTTCCTCTAAAATATCTTCCTAATTCATACCAACAATTTTGCTGTTACAAAAGTCATCATCAATTAGGATTTAGGAGATTTTGAAAGCGGAAAGTAGAACATTTCAATTTTTGAGAAATTAGCAACATACAAAAACATCTTCGTCAGAATATCACGGTCCCACGCATCCGATTCAACGATTCTCGTTGACCAATCAAAAGTTCAAAACCAACCTAAAAATTGTTTATAGTAAAAAATCCTTTTTGCGAAGAATTCTAATTATCATTAACTGATCAGTCCCGATAATTCGTGTTCGTGCTTGATTCGAGAGATCACGATCTATACGACCCGAAATTACGGTATTACTAGAGTTTCTTCCATCAATTAGTGCTTCGTGATGAACAGGTACGACGAATTAGTAGGTGGTTAGTTCATACTATGTGCCCTTTTTTTAATCTCTTTGATGAGAGCATTATTGACGGTATATATAATATAAAAAGGAATGCTCAAAAATCAAAAGGCGGAAAAAGCCAAAAAGCACACAAATAAAATAAAAATCAATAAAATAACTCACCACAGCTTCCTTGATTTTTAACTGCAGCAACAGCACCTTTGCTCCTCCAGTCAACGGAATCCGGCAGTACATCTCCGGAACGGAGAGAGTATCGATCACTCTTCACCTTGTTCAACTTCCTCTTAGAATCGATCGACTTAACGCCGGTGTAGGCTAACCGGTACTCTTCATTGGACAGATCTGAGAACTTGTTGAGTCCAAGCTTATAGGAATGGTCACCGGAGTTGTGCTCTTCTATGTACCTGAGGTTATCTTTGAAGATCTGAAACCTCTTCTCCTTCTCTCCAAGGGCGTTGTAAACCTTACCGTGTTTGACAAGCCATGACTCGTACATAGCATTGACTTCATCATCAGTGCGCCAGCTTGACGACGATGCATCGACGGTGGTCATGTGATCGGCGTCGTAGCCAATGATCGACATGTCCATAGCCGATGAGACGACGAAGAGAGTGAAAAGCAAGAGAATTGCCATTGAAACGAGCTTCATGTTGTTTGGAGAGAAGAGGTGAAGGAAGGGATGATGATAAAAGGGAGTCGATGGAGTTTAAAAAGGGAGAAAGGAGAAGGAGGTGTCATGGGAATACATACTTTATTTATTATTATTTATTATTTATTATTATTTATTAGCAATGGAATCTTTTGATTATTATTTTATTTATAGTGTGTTTTATCATTTTATCCTACAATAAAAGGAATTAATCAACTCCAATTATCATATATATTATATATATAACTAGTTATTAACCCACGTATTACGTGGATATTTTATAAATAAATGTTTACTAAAAATCTACATAAAACGTCAATACATACAAAAATGTTTATTTTTTCTAAAAAAATACGAAAATAGTATTATATTTTGTTATTAAGAATAATTAAAACTTTTCTATTTTTAAATATGTATGAACAGTATTTATCGTGTCTCATCTTTTTAAAACTTTTTATTTTTAGATTTTTATGTATAAGTAAAAAACAAAAAAAAAATTGCTTTTTACATAGAATACATTTTAAAAATTTTAAGATTAAAAAAATTATAAAACAACTCATTTTCAATAGTGCATTATTTTCACTTTTTAAAAATATAAAAAATATGCATCATTAGTAAAATCTGAAAGTTATTTAAATCAATTAAAAAGTTATTTAAAAATAAACTTAGATTAATATTAGAATATTTAAAATATTTCCTTTTTTAACTGTATGTATTAAATATGAAGGTATTTGAATTAGATTCTATAAATATTCTTAATAATGAATTAGTAAAATTAAAAATCTAATTATGGAAAAAAGGCGGGAAATCAAAAATTTAGAAGGATGAGGTAATGACACGTGTCATGAGAGGTTTTCTTTTATTAATATATATATAGATATATAGATTATATATCCAAAGAGGGTGGGTGTTTGTCTAGTCATTCTACCCATTTCAATATTATTTCTAGGATTACCTACTAAAATAGCCACATATCACATCTTTTTATCATTTTTTAGTTATTAAAATTTCATTTTACCAAAATAACCACACTTTACGTTACGACATTTACGTGATATGTATTTTATATTCATATATTAATGCATTACGTTACGAAAGGTGTTTGGTAACGTAAATGCTTGTACCTTACGTGACCACTTTTAAAAATATGCTCATTCCCCATAAAAATGTAATTATTAAAAGTGGTCACGTAAGGTACAAACATTTACGTTACCAACCACATTTTGTAACGTAATGCATTAAAATATGAATAAAAAGTACATATCACGTAAATGGTGGTTATCACGTAAATGTGATAACATAAAGTGTGGTTATTTTGGTAAAATGAAATTTTAATGGCTAAAAAATATAAGGGATGTGATATGTGGCTATTTTAGTAATTATCCCTTATTTCTATGAGTTCGGTGACCCGTGTAATATACGAATTAATTTTATAAATTAAAATATGAAAATTAAAAAGATATCAAACAATTATAAGATTAAATATAAAATGCATAGTTAGTTATATATTTTTATCATGGATTAATTTTAGAAATAAATATTTATAAATATGTAAAATATAATAATTATAAGAATAATAAAGTTTGCTTAATTTTATATAATTAATTATTAAATTAATCATATTAGATTTGGATAGATTTGATTTAATTTAAATTTTAAAATAAATTTAGTAAAATGAAGTGTCAAACTGAGAGAACGACATGTCACAAATTAATGGAGAGCATGACATGTGACATGTTAATTGCTCATTTAATAGTATAAATAGAATATATATGCACACACGGAGTAATTGTTAATTAAATTCACATATATAACCATTGTTAGCCATTCATTCGTTTGCAATTTGATTTCTTTATTAACATTAGCCTTTCATAAAAGTCATTTATGAAAACAATCAGATGTTAATAAAAGACATAATATTTCTAGTTACAATAACTTATAAATTAAAAGATTTGTAAATATTAAAAAAGAAAATAATCGATCTACAAAACCAAATAGCTTAATAACATTTATTGGCTACAATGCACACATACATGTTACCCACCATCTATCATAGGGGGTGTTCAAAACCGGATATCCGAAATTTTGGATAGTGAGTCTTGCTATCCGAATCCGAAATTTTGGATATCCGAAGTTTCGGATTCGGATATCGGAATATCCGAAAATTCATATTTTTTTAAAATTAAATCAAATATTTAAGTATCTAAAATACAAATTCATACATCCAAATAGATATTAAAAATAAATATATCACAAACTAAATGTATCCGGAATTATTTTACTCAAAACGACTAAAAAAATATAAAAAACTAAAATTTATAAAAATGTTAGTTAATAAATCTATAATACTAAGATAAAACTCAAAAATATACGTTAGAATAATAATAAACACTTAATATTATGTAAATAATCAATACTAAATATATAAAAAAAAATATTTTTTTTTGAGATTTTCGGATATCGGATTATCCGAAAATCTAGAATTTTACTATCAGAATCCGAAACCGAAATTTCGGATAGTTTCGGATCGAATTTTTGGATTTTTGTTTCGGATGCTTGGATTCGGATTTTATTGAATACGCCTATATAGTTAGTTAAATAAGTGGAACATATATAAATTGATAATATAAATTGAACCGATCGACTACTCTAATTTCATATATATAATATCTACTAAATTTAATAAATACAACCACAAAATACAATATAATGTGAAATTTTTATCATTGGATATCATAAAGCAACCTATCAGTCTATCAGCATCAAAATCAGAGTATGTTTAGAATGAATATATGTCGAATGCAATGTCTAGAAAACTACAATGTCCCAAAGCATAATGATCAAAACTATGACATCATATCTTACACGTAATCGATCGTTTCTATTATTAGTATCAATAGTCTCCAACAAAAGCTAGCACATCGAGAAACGATCGAATGGCCATTGAGGCCTTGTCTTTGTTAATTGGCACCACCTGAAAACAGAAGCACCCGGCCATATGGGCTAAATCAATCAAATAAGAGATCTAAAATACAGAAACAAAACATATATATACGACAAAGGTTTAGATACGAACAAGTAAATCATAACATTTTGTACATGGCTTGCATGCCGCAAAGCACTCAATTAATATACTCGCTTCTTGTGTATTCATCTCACTAGGGCTCGTCCCAACATACATATCTTGTTGACACTTGACTCGTCGACATGTGTTTTGTCGTACGAAGCAACATCACACATTCACACTATCAACGATATATTAATAATATCTCAACACTAACAATATGTATACTGGAAATTAATATCACGTATGATTCATGACAATAAAATATTTATTATCTAAAATAAAAATCTACATAACATTATTATTATTATTTTGTTAATATAGATATACGAGTATTATAGCTAATTTATTTTTGTAAATTGGTTTGCGTAATTAAATCAAAGGGATTTATAGTACATGCCATTATTAAACTTTAAAATATAATATTATATATACACACACATTTATATATATATATATATAGGGGTGGGTTCAATGGAAAGCCACAATGCACCTGAAAACTTGTGAAAACTGCACTTCACCACCACAAATGCATCAAATTCACTGTGTGATGCATCAAAATCCCGCATGATGCATCACCTTATTTACAATCATGCCACCGCGTTTTTCATGAAATGCACCCAATCGGACGGTATGCGTAGGTTTCCCTAATTTTCAGGTGCATAGTGGTTTTCCATTGAACCCACCCCTATATATATATACATACATACATATATATATATGTGTGTGTGTGTGTGTGTGTGTGTCTGTGTGTGTGTGTGTGTTCAAGTGAGTATCACCTATTGCAAAGCGCACCCGAAGATACCACTCTTAATATTATTTTTTTTGAAAATTTTTTTCATAAACATGTTTTAATTAACATTACACAGATGATATATGAATTTCACGCAAATTCGAACACTCTAAGTGCATGAAATCACGCATCACATATATGCACGTTCACGTATATTCAAATTTATGTAAGTGTACGTTCACATCATTTTTTAGGAGTTAGGAGATGTGAATGTATGTGAAATTTACGTATGATCTTTATAATGTTAATTAAAACATGTTTATGAAAAAAAGAATTAAATATTAAAAACTTTAGGAGATGTATTAAAAATATTTCCACAATAAATGTATAAACAACAATACAAATATATAAAATAAAATATCATTTTTAGTAGCTAGGAGATGTGAATGTATGTGAAATTTTTTTTTTCAAAACATGTTTTAATTAACATATGTTTTAGATACATTATTTATTGTGTATTTTAATTGTGTTTTAAGTATACATTATATTTTCATGTTTAATTACAAGGAATATATGTGTAATTTCAGTTTAATCATTTACAGATATTTAAAAGATCCTAATTGCGTTTGGTACGAAAAAAAAAATGAAAATAATAGAATTGTTATAGTTTTCAAGCTTTGTTGACAAATAATCATATCATATCAATTAAAATTCGACACATGGAATGAAGATAAAACAAAAGAATCTCAATTCTCTTTTGTTTGTTTTAGTTCTTTCTATGTTAAGTTAGAAAACTAAAGAAACGATATTTATACTAAAAATCAATTCTTTATCATTCACTTACGAATCCGATGACATCCTAAAAAAAACTAAATTTAAAACTCAATTCAATTTCATTTATATAACTTACATTTACAAAACCAAAACGCACCGTTTTGGTGCCTTGGTTTTCGTAATTTTCAAAATTGCAAATAGGTCCTTGTACTTTTTAAATTTTGCAAAAAAGTCATTGTATTTACAGAAAACTTCTTTTGGTTTCCTACATTTAAGATCCTATGGTTTCCTATATTTATACAGAAATGTTCATGTGGTTTTCTAAGATGACTTTCCTACACACACATACCTTTTTTTTTGCACGAAAAAAATTCGAATTAAATTGGTTCGTCGTTTTTCCGTTTCGTTAAATTGGAAGTCGGAATGGTTCATCATTTTTTCTTATAAAACAAAAAGAATTAGATTAGTCGGTTGTTTTTTACATTAGGTCAAATCGAAAATTGGAATGGTTATTCATTTTTTCCGTCGAAAATACTTAAAAATAGATTTGATTGGTCGCTTTTTCCATTTGGTTAACCATTTCGTTGGAATAATTGAAATCGTTCGTCGTTTCAACTTTAAACGTTTTCGCTCGAAAAAATAACGAACCATTTCGGTCTTCAATTTAATCAAATGGCAGAAACAACCGCTTAATCTAATTTCAAGCGTTTTTATTTGAAAAAACATTTAACAACATCGATTTTTTAATATAACCAAACGAAAAAACGACTAACCATATTAGTTTTATATACTTTTGCTCACAAAAAAACGATTAAGTATATTAAATTTAATTACATTTACGAAACCAAAACGCACCGTTTTGGTGCTTTGGTTTTGGTGATTTTCAAAATTACAAATAGGTCCTTGTACTTTTCAAAATTTGCAAAAAAGTCATTGTATTTTAATAAATTATTACAGAAAACTCCTTTTGGTTTCCTACATTTAAGGTCCTATGGTTTCCTATATTTATACAGAAATGTTCCTATGGTTTTCTAAGACGACTTTCCTACACACACATACCATTTTTTTTGCACGAAAAAAATTCGAATTAAATTGGTTCGTCGTTTTTCCGTTTCATTAAATTGGAAGTCGGAATAGTTCATCATTTTTTATTATAAAACAAAAATAATTAGATTAGTCGGTTGTTTTTTACATTTGGTCAAATCGAAAATTGGAATGGTTATTCATTTTTTTCCGTCGAAAATACTTAAAAATAGATTTGATTGGTCGCATTTTGCATTTGGTTAACCATTTCGTTGGAATAATTGAAATCGTTCGTCATTTTAACTTTAAAAGTTTTCGCTCGAAAAAATAACGAACCATTTCGGTCTTCAATTTAATCAAATGACAGAAACAACCGCTTAATCTAATTTCAAGTGTTTTTTATTTGAAAAACATTTAACAACATCGACTTTTTAATTTAACCAAACGAAAAAACGACTAACCATATTAGTTTTATATACTTTTGCTCACAAAAAAACGATTAACTATATTAAATTTAAACGATTGGAATTAAAGTCAACTGATTTAAATTTAAATGTTTTCACTCAACGAGAAACTTTGATCTTTAATTTAATTGAACGTAAAAACAATTAATCAATCTATAAATTATCCGATAGAAAAAAAAAAGATAAATTATTTCACCTTTTAATTTTTTTTTGAAAAAGTGAAATTCATGAAACAACGAACCATTTAGATTTTCAATTTAACGGAACTATATATATATATATATATATATATATATATATATATATATATATATATATATATATATATATATATATATATATATATATATATGTATGTATATATATATATGTATGTATATATATATATGTATGTATATATATATATATATATATATTATATATATATATATATATATATATATATATATATATATATATATATGTTATATATGTATGTATATATATATATATATATATATATATATATATATATATATATATATATATATATATATATATATATATATAAACTTATTTTTTCAAACAAAGTAATCACGTAAGCCGAATAAAAACTTATATTTTCAAACAAAGTAAAAAAAAAAAATATATATATATATATATATATATATATATATATATATATATATATATATATAAATAATATTTCACAAGCTTATTAAAAAATATATAACTGACTAAAAATTGAAAACTTATTAAAACTAAATATAATACAAACAAATTGATGAAAACTAATTAATAAACATATAACAATAAAAAAAATCAAAAATTTATATACACACACACCCTGTGGAGGCGGTTGTAATTGTAGAATGCTGAGTTTTAGCATAGGGTATAGTGATTGTTTTGAAGAAATGAAAATAAAAGAAATGAAAATGAAGTAAAATAAAAAACATGGAAGTTTTGTTGCATTAATTGCACCGTCATATTGTGCCAATAAATATTGAGAAACTTTAAAATTATAAATATACATATAAAAACATAAAAAAAAATAGTTCAAACAATTTTAATGAATAACGTGTTGTGATTGTTGTCTTCAATCAAAGAAGTAAGGAATTTTTTTATTTTCACCTTTTGTAATATTTTGTTTTGTTTTTTGGTTTTTTTTTCTTTTGCCTAAATATAAATTTTAATTTGTATTTTGACTTTTTCTTTTTATACTTCAAAATTGTTTTTTCTTAAATAAATAAATAAATAGATTAATTAAATGTATTTTTAGTTTATAAGAAATATTTGTTACATTGTAGGTAATATTGTCATTTCTATTTATTTTAAATAAAAAATGTTATTGTTGGACCGTATTATAACTGATTACTTTTATGGTTTTATATTTATACATAATTTTTTTTTATTTTATATATGAAACTATTTAAATAATAAATATTGATTTTAACATCTTTTATATTTTATTTGTAAATAAAAGTATTTATTTGTACATCAACTTCTTCAATATTTAATTACATATTTAAATATTGAAATTTTACGCTTCTACCTCAATTTGAAGAATAAATGACCGTGATTCATTTTGTTTTGTTATTTGTTTTTGTCTCACAAGATGCATATAAAAATCAACTTTTGTTATTCATATTTTTTGTGTAAAAAAGAGGCTTAATATAAATAAAAGCAACATGTTTTTTTTTGTTTCTGCAGTATAGCCTATCCGTGTTATTTTTTACCAATAAATCCTCATGATATTTATTTGTTTGTGATTTTTTAGAATTTTTCTTTTTTTGCCAACAAAGTCAAGTTTGAGGGCTTTCATGGAAAACGTGTTGGTTTTTTTGTGGAACATACAGGATTGATATTTTTTTTAAAAACCAGAAAGAAAATAATAACCTAAGGGACTTTATTAGAAAAAAATAACATGGAGAGACGAAACCACAAAAAACATGAAAACATGTTGTTTTGTTCATATAAAACTCTAAAAATATACCTTAGACATCATCAATTGAACCAAATTCGTAAAAAAAAAACATGTAACCCACTAAATACTAATGCTTAAACACACAAATGTACTGACGTTGTTGTTATCATTAAAGTATTGAACATGTTTCCATTTCTTAACATCATAGGTTATTTTAATCGAGTATAACTGAAATCCGCAGCAACGCGCGGGGATATATAAACCTAGTTCCTTACAATTGCAAATAAGAGAGAGATATGGAAAAATCAGAAAGTATGGAGGTGAGGTGACTTGGGTCAATATAAATGTTGTCATGCTACTTACCTAAATACCTTCTGTCTTTTCGTTTACTTTATTTTTCTTAATTAAAAAAATAAAATAAAAAACCTGTCATTAATATAATATGAAGAAACAACATCCATCACCACAACCAAATAACCAATCTACAAATGATATATAAATTTCACGTTCATTCACACATGCTAAGTGCATGAAATAATGACAGAGGCAAGAAATCCATTTATTATTGAATTTTTTTCATAAACATGTTTAATCAACATTATACAAATGATATATAAATTTCACGTTCATTCACACATGCTAAGTGCATGAAATAATGCATCACATAAATGTACTTCAAATATATGCAAATTTATGTAAGTGTACGTTCGCATCAACTTATATGAGTTAGGAGATGTGAATTATGTGAAATTTACATATTATTTTGATAATGTTAATTAAAACATTTCTATATAAAAAATTAAATCTTTTTAAAGGTGGTACATTATGGTGCGTTGTATATTAAGTGGTATTCTCTTAAATCTTATTATATATATAGAGGGGGTTTCAATGAAAAACTTTCATGCATCGAAGAATATCAAAGAACCTCAATGCACCACCATAATGCATCACATTTTCCGCGTGATACATCATTATTTCCACGTGATGCATCAAATTCCCGCGTGATACATCGACTTTCACGTGATGCATTACGATTTATAAGCGATGCATTGTGGTTCTCCAAGGTTCTTCAATGCATAAAAATTATTCGTTGAACTCACCCTTATATATATATATATATATATATATATATATATATATATATATATATATATATATAGAGAGAGAGAGAGAGAGAGAGAGATAAGGAGGCATTGGTTTTTTTTAACGACAAAAGGAAAACCAACTCAAAGCTTCGGCATTGCCATCACCTCAAGCTGGCTCCCAACAAATTTTATTAAATACTAGCAAGATGCTAGAACAAAGTACAATACGAAATTAAAAGAACGAAGAAGGGCTAGAGCACCACATTGACCACAATAAAGACTTACAATCTTCTCGATACTTCAACCAAGTAAATAAATTGGTTTGAATTTCATCCTTTATCATTGAAGCCGAGATACTTGCATTCTTGAACACCACATTATTTCTTGCTAACCAAATAAACCATAACAATCCACCCATAGCTAGTTCAAAAAACTTTCTTCTAGCCTTCGATCTACCGCCATCTAAAACCACACCACAAACCTCATCTAACGAACGATGGTTACCAGATACAATTTGGATCCAATCCAACAGCCATATCCATAGATTATAACTAATCGAGCAACTATAAAATAAGTGATCTTCCGTCTCTTCCTCATTTCTACATATTGGACATAAGACTGAAGGCACATCTACTCCTCTATCAATCAAATTCTTACGCGTCGGTAATCTCCGCAACACAAGTTTCCAAATGAAGCAATTGACTCTAGTTGGCAACCAATTATTCCAATACCATCTAACACCATCTACCCCACCATTAAGACTGTCAATGATGCTTCTAAGAGATTTAACTGTGTAAATTCCGGACTTTTCACCCTCCCATTTCCAACCATCTTTTCCACTACACAATACAATGGGCCGCATCAAACTCTCCAGATCATTGAATTTATCTCTCAACCTTGCTGCATCCTCATCATTTGACCACTGCCACGTCAAACGACTCGAACCAACCTCATTATGACTTTGAATCAATCGCATATTAACTGTGCAATCTTTATCAGAATCAATGGCATATAATTCTGGAAACATAATCTTGAGTGGGGAATGACCCAACCAGACTTCGTCCCAAAATTTTGTGTCACACCCATCACGAATTACACGATTGAATAAAGTATCAAGATTTAAATTCAAAGAATTAAGAGACGAACCTGCTTTGTATATGTTCAACCACGTACCAGCACACCTTGGATTTGCCATTCTTCGAGAATCTGACCCATCAATCTTATGAATGGCTCTTATTACCTTTTGCCACAACACAGATTCTTCATTTTTAAATCTCCACCACCATTTGACTAGCAACGCCAAATTTGCAGCTCTAATCGATCCAATTCCAAGACCTCCTAACCTTTTTGGAGCCACTGTCGTATTCCAATTGACCCAACTGATCTTCATATTTCCTGCTGCCGAAGTTCCCCAAATAAATTTCCTTCTAAGTTTTTCAATGGCTTCGCTAACAACCTGTGGGGCTTTATAGAGAGACATGAAATAAAGCGGTAAACTCCCAAGAATTGACTTACATAAAGTCACTCTACCTCCAAATGATATATTCTTAGCTTTCCAGGAAGACAACTTGGCTTTAATTTTATCGATCACAATTTCCAGCTTTTTGCGATATTCATATTTGCACCAACAGGAAGACCAAGATAATTGAATGGGATTTTTGCTTCCTCACATCTGATCCGAGAAGCAAAAACTCGAACCTCCACCTCATTGACACCAATACCATAAACTTTGCTTTTGTGATAATTAACTCTAAGCCCAGATGCTAAAAAGAAACAATTAAGGATCCTCTTCAAATTTATAAGATTCAGCATATCCCATGCACCAATAAATAGGACATCATCCGCAAACATTAAATGAGACAACGTTGGTCCGTCATTCGGCAGCTTCACACCATGAAACAATTTTTTGTAACAGCTTCCTTCATAGCAACGTGCAAGCCTTCCATAGCAATAATAAACAAAAATGGGGAGAGTGGATCTCCTTGACGCAGCCCCCGTGAGATCTCGAATTCATTTGTTGGAGACCCATTAACTAACACCGAAGCCCGAGCCGACTTTAGACAACCCCGAATCCACTTACGGAATTTATTGCCAAAATTCATTTGCTCCAGGATTGAATCCAAATATTGCCAACTAACCGAATCAAATGCCTTATCAAAATCCACTTTTAAAAGAAGAAGTTGTTTTCTTGATCTTTTTGTCCAGTTGCAGATTTCATTAATCATCAATGGTCCATCAAGAATCTGCCTTCCTTCAACAAAAGCTGTTTGTTCGACACTCACAACTTTATCCACAACTTTTTTCAGCCTTCCAGCTAGCAATTTAGCCACAATCTTATAAATACAGCCTATAAGACTAATAGGCCTATATTCATGCAAGTAAAGCGGGTCTGAAACTTTTGGAAATAATGAGATGAACGATGAATTGCAACCCCTAGAAATCCTTCCGGTAGCTTCAAATTGACGAATCATATCAAAGACATCATCTTTAATAATGTCCCACGAATGTTTAAGAAATTTGAACGTAAACCCATCTGGTCCAGGGGCCTTCTCGCTACCACAATCCCATACTGCAGACTTAATTTCTTCCATAGAGAATGTTGCAGTTAACATCCTATTATCTGCTTCAGAAAGTTTTTTGGACAATGTACTAGCAAACACAGGTCTAGGATCCAACTTTTCTTTGAATTTAGAGGAAAAAAATTCCAACACCTCTTCCTTTAATTTCTCTGGACTGGTTTCCCACCTTCCATTAATCACCAAGCCATTTAATCTGTTGCGGTTTTGATTGGCTTTTATCATTCCATGAAAAAATCTTGAATTTTCATCACCATCAACTACCCATTTTATTCGGGCTTTCTGTTTTAGATCCAACGTTTTTGCGTATTCCTTATCCTTAATTTCTTTTTTCCACCTTTTTCTGTCTTCTAACTCATTTATCAACAAGGAGCCATCTTCTGCCTTTTTTTCTAATTCATCCACCTTCTTTTTAAGAGACTCAATTTCAATTTTTTCTTTATCAATCACCTCCAGCTTCCATTTCTTTAATGCCCCTTTCACCGCCTTCAATTTCTTAGCTAGCCTTCTATCTGCCTTATCTCTGTAAACAGTTAAATTCCATGCCTTTTCAATAACACCCACAAAATCCTTGTGGTGTATCCAAGAATTAAAGAATCGGAAGGGAATGTGCCCAAAATCTGCACCAGAGCATTTTAGAATTAAGGGACTGTGATCTGAGTATTCTCTTGCAAGAGCCGTAGCCGAAGCAGCAGGCCAAAGCTCCAGGAATTTTGAATTTACAAAAAACCGATCCAGTTTACTTAAAGAAGCCCCATCCTCGCTCATCCACGTAAATTTTTTACCACCAAGATTGATTTCAGAAATTTCAGCCTCCTCTATAAAACTGTTAAATCTGTCAACAGAAGATTGGCAAAACGAAGTCCCAATTTTTTCTTCTCTGCTTCTCACTTCATTGAAGTCACCCATAACAACCCAAATACCATCATTATTACTCATAATAGATAATATCTCCAACCAAAGGTTATATCTAGCGGATACATGTCTCGGGGCATACACATTTGCTATAAAAACCATTGAATCGATGCCTTTTAATTTCCCGCAGATGATTAATAAATGTGTACCTTTTAAGCAGCTTGTCATCGAAAAAATAGAAGAGTCCCACAAACTGATGAGACCTCCAGACCTTCCTTGAGCAGCTACTGAAGCATAATCTAACGATGACAGATTCCATAAAGCATTTACCTTAATATTCTCTGGATTTGAAAATTGTGTTTCCTGAATTGCCAAGAATTGACAATTGTTCTCCCTTTGCAATCTACGTACCCAATCAGCCTTGACTTTTCCACCAATGCCTCTGATATTCAACGATAGGATATTCATTGATGATCATCACCAATCTCCTGATTTTCATCAACCAATTTCCTAATTTCAGATTCAAAACCATCCAAATGAAAACCAATTTGATTCCCAATAACCATCGTGGCCTGAACTTCATTCGAAATCCGATCTTCCACTTCGATAGCAATATTAGGATCAATCTGTTGCACAGAGATATTATTGTTGCTGGACAAAAAAGACGAGCAGCGCAAATTATCTACCGAGCAATTTCTTCTATTCTGCAAAGCTTTGCTTCTTTCCCGGCTCCATCTCGTATTACCCCCAACCGCTTTCATTCTAGAAGAAAACTTCAAGTTCTGTCTAGGAGGACCAGTTGATTTAATCGACGAATTTTTCTTGTCGCTTGAGCTCAAAGAATTAAGCGTGACATTAAGATCAAAAAAGGGTTTCTCAATTTGATTCGCATCACTAGATAAAGTAGGTATATTCTCTGCATCCAAAGAAGCATCTGGAGCACCCGACCCAAAATTAAAATTACCAATAGATGGCCCACCAGCATTAAAAAAATGCAGCCCATTATCCATGCCCAAGCGAGGCCCACCAGCTAGAAGAGAAGATTTTTTTTCTTGACCCACTTCACGAGCATATGAAATTTCAACCTCCTGTCTCATCGGTTCCTTACTTTTTTCTTTTTCACCATCTGAATTAATTAGCTGACAATTATCTTCCTTGATTATCTCACCCTCTTCAAACTCAGTCTCTTCGATTCTAGATATCTCCACAGACTTTTCAACTTCCCCCGCCTTACTTGCCGGAATCTCACCGATCACCGGTGAGGCTTGATTATCCTCCGAAAACTCATTGATAGATTCATCGTCCCAAATTCCATCACCTTTTTCGCTACCGAAATCCTTTTCTGAAGAAGTAGCCGACGAATAATCCTTTGATAAAAACTCAGGACTCCATACTTCATTGCTTTCGAATATCCATAATGCATACGTTTCGTTTTTCCAGACAACAGAAATTTCCTCGTCAATTTTTTTACATGCATCCACAAGTAAGCATGCATATACACAGGAAAGATCCTCGCACTCCGATTCAGTTGATATCGGTAAAAGAAGACGCCCATAATTACCAAAAATCCGTGTCAAATCAGCGTTTGAAATCAAATGCGACGGAACCCCCCTGAGACCCACCCAAATCACCTTCTTAGAACGTCTTGGGATTTTATGATAATTTCGAACCCACAAGAACCAATTCGACCACATTGTTTGTTTTTCCGTCAGAAAATTTTTTGCAACGTGAGATGATCTAAATACCAATATAACAGATAAGCCACCTGTATATTTAACTTTACAATCTTCGAACCCTTCCGCCCCCAGTAGTTTCCCTACGTTGTTTAATACCTGGATGTTCTTAACCTCCCCCATCAATATGTTGGATGTGTTTTTAAAAGATGCAGCTTCCATTTTATCATGCAAACAAATAACTTTTTTAGTCTTTCTTTTGAATTGCAATCTTCGACCCTCGTTATGATTAGAGTTATTAGCGACTACCTCTGCATAAGATCTCCTTTCTCCATTCTGAACATTCACCTTCATTCCAATGGCGGGTTGATGCTTCATAACAGAATGATGACCTATTTTGCTTCTATCACTTCTATCAAATCTCGCAGTATTTGCATATAAACGCTTACCTTTTATCACAATTTTGTTTAGCTTACTCACAACCTCTTCGCTGTTTTGCACTCTAATGATACGAACAAAACCGAACAATGATCCATCTTTACCTTTTTTCTTAGCAACGAAGGTATCCACCACATTTCCCACATTCTCCACTGCATCCCACAACCCCTTGCTATCAACTCCTTCTGGCAGATTCGAAACAAAAAAAGAAGTGCTTACAGACTTAAGATGATCCCTATCAGATTTGCTTCCCTGCCGGCAATCTTTCTGTATGTGAGGACCCATTCTTGGCTCCATGTGTTGTATAAGGAGGCATTGGTGGCCATGTTACGATGACTTGGTTTATGAGTTTCTTTATGGTCACTTGCAATTCCAAGTTCCAAGGCTCAATCAACACGTTGTCAATTGCTTACGATCTTACCATCACCTTATTTTTATCTTAGACTCTAGATAAACAATCTTACACTAATGAGGTTTAGTCTATTTGATATGAGGGTGATAAATAAGTGTGTGGTCACGGGTTCGACTCCCGTCAGAGGCAAGTGTAAATTTAGGAAGTGAAAGTAATTCTAAAGTCCCCATTTGGGGCAAAACGAGTAGGTTAGAAGTAGAAGTAGGTTAGTTTGTCGTTCAAAAAATAAAAATAAAAAAATAAACAATCTTACACTACTTTCTAATTTCTATTCATACGTCCCTTTAATATCAGTAGCATCGTATTAAATTTAGAGATAAACGAACAACGATTCAGTTTGGTTTTACGTAAAACCGAAGTTTTTAGTTACTGGATTATAAAAACCAAGACATTCAATATTTTTCGGTCTCGGTTTGGATTTTGGCTTCTTATGTTTTTTAGCTTTATTTTTTTCATTTTTTCTATACTCCCTCATAAAACCTATTATAAATCTACAAGTTCAACAATAACAAAAATGACTATTGTTTAAATACAATAAGAATTAAGTTTTATGCTACCAAAAACAACATAAAAAAATAAATTGACATTGTTTGTAAATGAAAAAAAGTAAAAACAAAAATAAAGTATTAAGTGTTATAAAAGGACAATTATGGATGCATAATTTTACTTGGTCTTTTACCAAGTTGAGAAGCAAATGCAAATAGTAGATGTGAGTGATGTGTATAGTAATTTTTGTCTCTAACTTTGTGTCTATAAAAGGGATGAATTGGTGTGTTGCTAGTATATAGAATGAGAGTAGAATTCACACACACACACACACACACATATATATATATATATATATATATATATATATATATATATATATTTATATATATATATATATCAAAATATGCAAGTGTTGTAGATTTCTTAATATCTGAATTCTGTTAAGATTATAACACGTTATCAGCACGAAGAGCTCTGCAATTTAATCAAGAATTAAACGAGGTATGGTTACTTAAAGTTATAACTTATAATGAGAAGATAATTACCATAAATAATTAATACGATAACAATAATGATACACTTATGAACTACTAACATGCATTATTATTTCTAACATTTTATTTATGTACTAACATTTAATTATGCATACTAATGTTTATTTATGTACTAACGATTACTTATACTAACGTTTATTTTCTTCATTTACGATAACATTAATTATGATTATTAATTTACATCAATTAAAATTTTTGTTCTTATAATGCAAACTATTAATTCTTTTTATCTTCTTCATAACAAGTTTTTTTTATATTTTTAATCATTATTTCAAATTAAATGAAAATTATCTTTTAATCATTTATTAACATTTAACAACGGTTACATAACTGTTGCAACGGTTAAAAGAAAGAAAAAAAAATTCGACCGTTTGATGACTCAATTTTTCTCTATTAATACTCCAATATAAAACTTCAATATTTCATTAAATCATTCTTCTTCCTTTCTGAAAAGAAAACTTTTAACTGGTTGAAGAATGAAGATACCTCTCTCGTTTTTGATTTTTCTTATTGTAATACTTTCAATATTTTTCTACTCTTTGTTGCAACTACCATTTGATGAGATGTATCCTTTACTGGTTCTGATTTCGTTTACGATTCTCCCACTATTATGTGCTGTAGTTCTTATTGAAATAAACTAATGCTAATTTTATGTTGTTTAACTTTTATTTTGATAGTCAATATGGCAAATCTTGAGAAATTATCATTTGCTGCATTGGACGTAAATGGCAATAACTACATGCCATGGAGCATTGATGTAAAGATACTTTTAACATCAATGGGTATTGTAGAAACACTAAATGAAAACAACAATTGCTCAAATCAAGAAAAGGCAAAAGCAAATGCATTTCTTCGTAAACATATTGATGAAAATTTGAAATCTGAGTATATGAATACGGAAGATCCAAGTATTCTATGGAAAGATTTAAAGGAAAGATATGATCATCAAAGGGAGATTTTGCTTCCAAATGCCAGAAATGATTGGAATAACCGAGATTCCAAGATTTTAAGAAAGTATATGATTATAGCTCTGCATTGTTCAGAATATGTTCACAACTCCAATTTTGTGGCCAGACAGTTACAGATGCGGATATGTTGGAAAAAACGTACTCAACATTTCATGCATCAAATGTTACCTTACAACAACAGTATCGGATGCAAAATTTTAAAAGATATTCTGAACTTAACACCGTCCTTCTAGTTGCAGAGAAAAACAATGAACTTTTGATGAAGAATTACCATTCTCGTCCAACTGGATCACTAGCATTACCTGAAGCAAATGCTATAACTAAAACACATGGACAAGAACGGGGATTTGGTCGCAAACGAGGCCGTGGCCGTGGCTATAATCAAAACAATAATTATAGTTATAATCATGGCTATGGTCATAACTATAATCATAACAGAGGTCATTCACGTGGACGCGGACGTGGTCATAATAATATTCCACGTGATAAGAAATCTAAATCACAAGAAAGACCCAAAAATGATAAACAAAAGGCTAGTGCTTCTCAAGATCCTGAAGATCTTTGTTACCGATGTGGAATGACTGGTCATTGGTCAAGAACTTGCCGCACAGCACCACATCTCTGCAAACTTTATGAAGAGTCTCTTAAAGGAAAAGAGAAAGAAGCAAATTTTGCTGATCTCCCTGATGTTCCAATGCCCGAACTGAATGCTTCAGATTTCTTTGATGATTTGGATATCTAATAATGTAATCGTGTTTTCGTCTGTCCTAAGCTATGTTTTATTCCTTATGTTTTATTTCTTGTATCACGTATTGCACTTTTTCAATAATAATATGAATGTGTTTCTACTTAACAAATTTTATCATATATACTTATTACTTTATTTTTATGATTAGAAGTCTAAAATGAATTTTATCGAAAAACTACATCAAGCAAATTCAGGAGACATCTGTATACCAGATAGTGGAGCAACACACACAATTCTTAAAAAGAAGAAATACTTTTCAGAATTAAAGCCAAGTAAAGCAAATATACATACCATATCAGGTCCTGCAGATATGATTGAGGGAACTGGAAAGGCTCATTTTATATTACCTAATGGTACAAGGTTTTTGATAAATAATGCTCTATTTTCACCAAAGTCTAAAAGAAACTTGTTGAGTTTCAATGACATACACCTTAATGAGTATAATACTCAGACTGTGACGATAGAGAATGAGAAATTTATGCATATTATTGACAATAACCATGTAGTAGAAAGACTACCAACACTTGGTTCTAGTTTACATTATACATATATAAACATGGTTGAATCACATCTGGTTGTCAAAGAAAAATGTTATGATCCTGGAGAATTAAGTTTATGGCATGACAGATTAGGTCATCCAGGAACAACTATGATGAAGAGGATAATTGATAGTACAAATGGACATCCATTGAAGGACCAGAAGATCCCTCAAACAGGTAAGATGATCCCATGTACATCATGTTCTCTTGGAAAATTTATTGTGAAACATTCACCAACTAAAATTGGAAAAGAAACCCCAATGTTTCTTGAAAGAATTCAAGGTGATATATGTGGACCAATTCATCCGCCATGTGGACCATTTAGATACTTCATGGTTTTAATAGACGCATTAAGCAGATGGTCTCATGTTTGTTTATTGTCAACCCGTAATGTGGCTTTTGCTAAATTTCTTGCTCAGATTATTAAATTAAGAGCACATTTCCCTGATTATACCATTAAAAAGGTAAGGCTTGATAATGCTGGTGAATTTACATCTCAAGCTTTCAATGACTATTGCATGTCTGTTGGAATTAGTGTTGAACATCCAGTTGCTCATGTTTATACACAAAATGGTTTAGCTGAATCATTAATTAAACGTCTTCAGCTAATAGCTAGACCATTAATAATGAAGACAAAACTTCCAGTTTCTGTTTGGGGACATGCAATTTTACATGCTGCATCGCTGATTCGTATAAGACCAAGTGCTTATCATAAATTTTCTCCTCTACAACTTGCTTTTGGTCATGAGCCAAACATTTCCCATCTTCGAATCTTTGGTTGTTCAGTATATGTTCCTATTGCACCACCGTAACGTACAAAAATGGGACCTCAAAGAAGATTGGGTATATATGTAGGGTATGAAACACCTTCTATATAAGATACCTTGAACCACTGACAGGTGATGTTTTCACAGCACGGTTTGCTGATTGCCATTTCAATGAGGCAATTTTCCCAGCATTAGGGGGAGAAAATAAAAGCAAAGAGAAGGATGTATCATGGTGTGAACCATCATTGATTCATCTTGACACTCGTACAAAACAATGTGAACTAGAAGTTCAGAAAATAATGCATTTACAAGAAATTGCAAATCAACTGCCTGATGCATTTACTGATACTAAAAGAGTGACTAAATCATATGTGCCAGCGGCTAATACACCTAGAAATTCCAAATAAAAGAGCTGATGATAAAATCACTCAAGAATCAAAAGCACGTCTGAAACGTGGAAGACCATTTGGTTCCAAGGATAAAAATCCTCGAAAGAGAAAGAGCTCTGAAAATATAACTGATAATAAGAAAAGTGTTCCTGGAGAAACGCAAAATAACGATATTTCCAAAGAAGTGGAAATAGATGACTCCAATACTGAGATTGCAATCAATTATGTCCATACAAATATCATATGGAAAAGAAATGAGATGGAAGATATTGATGAAAAATTTTCTTATGCTGTTGCATATGATATCATTACTGGAAATGATGATCCAGAACCAAAGTCTGTGGTTGAATGTCAAAACAGATCTGACTGGCCTAAATGGAAAGAAGCTATGCAAGTTGAATTAAGTTCGTTAAATAAACGAAAAGTTTTTGGATCTATCATCCTCACACCTAAAGCTGTAAAACCAGTAGGATACAGATGGGTGTTCATAAGAAAACGAAATGAGAAAAACGAAATTACAAGATACAAAGCAAGACTTGTGGCTCAAGGTTTTTCTCAACGACCAGGAATTGATTATGAGGAGACATATTCTCCAGTAATGGATGCAATCACTTTTAGATACCTAATTAGTCTTGCCGTTGCTAACAATTTGGAAATGCGTCTAATGGATGTTGTTACGGCTTATTTGTATGGATCACTTGATAATGATATTTATATGAAAATTCCTGAAGGATTTAAAATGCCAGAAGCATTAGGAAACAAACCCAAAGAGATGTATTCGATCAAATTGCAAAGATCTTTATATGGGTTGAAACAATCTGGACGCATGTGGTATAATCGATTGAGTGATTATTTGATAAGTAAAGGATACACAAACAATCAAATATGTCCATGTGTGTTTATAAAGAAGACAAAGGTTGGATATGTTATCATAGCTGTCTATGTTGATGATCTAAATATTATTGGCATAATTAATGAGATAAATGAGGTAATTGTGTTATTAAAGAAAGAATTTGAAATGAAAGACCTTGGAAAAACCAAATATTGTCTTGGTTTACAGATAGAGCACATGCACAATGGTATACTTGTGCATCAATCAAATTATACGGAAAAGGTCTTAAAACGTTTCAACATGGACAAAGCAAATCCTTTAAGCACACCAATGGTTGTTAGATCACTTAATGTTGATAAGGATCCATTTCGTCCTCAAGAAGAGAATGAATATTTACTTGGTCCAGAAGTACCATATCTTAGTGCAATTGGAGCTTTAATGTATCTTACAAACTGTACAAGACCTGACATTTCTTTTGCAGTAAATCTGTTGGCAAGATTTAGTTCAGCTCCCACCAAACGCATTGGATAGGAGTCAAACACGTTTTCCGATACCTTCGAGGAACCACTAATTTGGGATTATTTTATTCTAACAATTCAAAAGAAGGTTTACTTGGATATGTAGATGCAGGTTACTTATCTGATCCACACAAAGCAAAATCTCAAACAGGATACGTGTTTTTAAATGGTGGTACTGCAATTTCCTGGCGTTCTCAGAAGCAAACACTTGTTGCAACATCCTCAAATCATGCTGAAGTTATTGCACTACACGAAGCTAGTAGAGAAAGTGTATGGCTGAAATCTGTGACAGAACTTATTTTGTCTTCTTGTGGACTAGAGATGAGCAAAAGTCCAACTTTGATTTATGAAGACAATGTTGCGTGTCGCAAATGAAAGAAGGATATATCAAGAGTGACAGAACCAAACATATTCCACCAAGATTTTTCGCTTACACACAAGATCTCATAAAGGACAATCAGATTGAAATGAAATACATTCAGTCTAGTAACAATTCAGCAGATCTCTTTACAAAGGCACTTCCCAAAGCGATTTTCAGAAAACACGTCCACAACATTGGAATGCGACATGTACAAAACATGTGATGATTTTCAGATGGCAATATGAGGGGGAGTCAACCAATCGCTGTACTCTTTTTCCCTTGACTAAAGTTTTTTTCCCACTGGGTTTTTCTTTAGCAAGGTTTTTAATGAGGCAGCATTTCGTGGTTGAACTCTTACTAAAATTATCATCCAAGGGGGAGTGTTATAAAAGGACAATTATGGATGCATAATTTTACTTGGTCTTTTACCAAGTTGAGAAGCAAATGCAAATAGTAGATGTGAGTGATGTGTATAGTAATTTTTGTCTCTAACTTTGTGTCTATAAAAGGGATGAATTGGTGTGTTGCTAGTATATAGAATGGGTAGAAATCACATATATATATCAAAATATGCAAGTGTTGTAGATTTCTTAGTATCTGAATTCTGTTAAGATTATAACATTAAGAATAAACCACTAAATGATTCTCCTGTTATAACAAAATAATCAAATTAATGAAATTAAAATATTCATATAATGTCTTGGTTTTGTTTTGTTTTCTATATGAACAAACTGAAATTTGGCAAAAAATTTGGTTACTACAAAACTAGATTCCAAACCAAACGGTCTGGGTTTTTCGATTTCAGTCTTTTATACGATCAAATTGAAACCAAACAAAGAGTTTCAGTATTTAAAAATGACATTGCTATATGCACACCGCCCTCCCCTTAATTTTTACTAATCACACACCCCCTTACTCACATGATTTTTATTAATGACATGAGACTCAATAATTAAAAGTTAATCTTCTCTCATATTAAAAGGGGTATGTGATTAACAATCGAGGGATGTGCATATAGAATTACTCTTTTAAAAATTCAAAGTCCAATTTAGTTTGGTTTTTTGAGCTTTCCCGTTTCGATTTTTGATATTTTTAATATATTTTATTTACTAATATAATTATATTTTATTACAAACTTGTATTCAAAACTGAAATTCTTTTTCCTAGATTGGCGCGCAGGCAGGTTGGGGATGGTTTGGATAGCATCTTATATTTATTTTATTAATATCAATTTCGTTTTATTTTATGGTAGCTTAAAATTGTTTTTAACTTTTATGCTAATCTAATCGCATCATTCTTTTGAATCTGAATTTCTTTTTCCATTGACTAATTTACATAAATGGTCCCTCTGGTTTATATGGAATTATGATTTTATATGTAATTATGATTTTAGTGCCTAAAAGAATTTTATTACAAATAATATCTCTAAAATCGAACAGTTGTAACATTTTGGTTTCTGAAACTAACGGCGGTTAACTTTAGTCGTGAGTCTCAGTGACATTATTGTCTTCTTTACTTTCAGGGACCATTTGTGTAATTTTCATACTTTTTATTCTCTATTTTTATTTTTTATAGGGTAAATTACAAATTTCGTCCCTGTGGTTTATTAGAAATTATGGATTGGGTCCTTTAACTTTAAAAATTACATTAACAGTCCTTGTGGTTGATGTTTTGTTACGAATATGGTCTTTTGGCCATTTAAAATGACCATTTTACCCTTACTATTATAATAATTATTACTATTGTTGTTTTTATTATTATTTCTATTAGTATAAAATAAAAAAATAATTCATAATAATTTAAAAAAAAACATTAAAATTAATTTAGTGTAGAACACATGAAAATAAATAATAAAATATTTAAGTTTTTGAACATTTTTTTTCAAAATGTTTAAACTTTAAAAATGTTTCTAAACGTTTATTGAAAGTGTTAAAAAGTTGTTTATGTAAAAATTTTAAAAACGTCAAAAAAGTTTTTAATACTTTTTGACAATGTATACATTTATTTTTTGATTTATAAAAGATTTACTTTTCTTTAAAGTAAAAATATAAACTCAAAACGTTATTTTTTTAGTTTTTAATTAATAATAATTATTATGCATTTGTCTTTATTAATATTTTATTATTCAAATTTATGTCTTTTATATTTTATATTAATTTTGCCGGTATTTTAAATTTTTCTGATTATTTTATTATTTAATAATAACAGAAATATCAATAAAAACAACATTAATAATAATTATTAAACAAGTAAGGGTAAAATGGTCATTTTAAATGGCCAAAAGACCATATCCGTAACAAAACTTCAACCACAAGGACTGTCAGTGTAATTTTTAAAGTCAAAGGACCCGATCCATAATTTCTAATAAACCACAAGGACGAAATTTGTAATTTACCCTTTTTTATATTATAATTTATTTTCATATATATTTAGTATTTCTTTCTTTTTATTCATTAAATTATTCAAATATAACATTTAATTTTTTATTCCTTTTGTTTTAATCATTAATTTTTTATTTGTATGTTTATTGTTATTATTAATGTTAACTTTTTTTTATATATATTACTACAATTAATTATTTAAAATTATTATATGATATATTTGTATGTTTATTGTTATATATATATATATATAATCAGGTTCATCAGCGTACCTATAGATTCCAGCGTACCCTAATGTGAATGATCATTGACATTTATTTTTATGAATAAACATGTATAAGACAATATTATAAGACTTTTTTTTTTCAAAAGTAGCAACATCATAAATCTTGTGAATGGTAAAAAAAATCACGTGAATGGTCATTCATACCATTCACATGTTGTGAAATGACCATTCACATGGATGACCATTCACATAAATATGCGTGAGCATTCACATAATTTTTAAGAACATAGAAAGTGTGAATGTATGTGAAATTCATATATCATGCGTATAACATTAAATTAAACATTGTTATGAGAAAAAAAACTAAAAAGAGTTTTTTAAAGTTGGTACATTCGTGTGCACTTGATTTCGAGAGGTATTTTTTGAACCTGACTATATATATATATATATATATATATATATATATATATATATATATATATATATATATATATATATATATATATATATATATATATAATATGAATGAGATTGGGTGGGGTGGCCCACCCTACGCCTAACGTGGCTACGCCCTTGGGGGAGAGGATTAAGAAGCGGGGATGGGGATGAGAACTGAGATCCCCGCCCCGTCCCGCCCCATTGCCATATCTAGGATGATACTATTATCCTATTGCATGTCACCCTCACAATTGCAATCTAAGTGACCAGTCTATCTATCGGATATTATGGACAGTGTTGTGATATTACAGTTAGCAGTAATATTAATTACACAATCGAGTTGTTTGTGGAATTGAACTTTAACGTATATGTTTTGTTTCGTGTGTGTATCTCTGGTACTCAGATTAGGAATAATCAGTCCCCTGCTAAAAAATCAGAGACATTCGTGCATGCTTTTGGAGTTATTCCAGAAATAATAGGTAGTTATTATCAATCTGATGTTGTGTTTGTGATGTGATACATGTACTTAACGTCTAACCCATATTTAACTACTTTTAGTGCATCTATACTATAAAAAACTAAAATGCGTTAAAAGCCCTAATCTAAATATACGAGGTTTTATTTAACTTAAACATCGATTAGTTGTATTACTATGTGATATTATTTCACCTAGTGTATTATATATTCCATGACATTTTAGAGAGTGTTTGGTTTTGCGTTATGAACGAGATTATTAATTTATTACGTTACAATGACGCAAATAATTAGTTTAAAGTGTTTGGATTGCATACGTTAATAAGTGATTATAAGCGTTAATCTTACCACACTTTTTCATAAGTTAAAAAATATAACTTATTTGCTTAATAAGTGCTTATTTGGTTATTTGACAAGTTAAAACGCAAATCCAAACACTTTAAAAACTGATTATTTGATAATTATGATAGCAAAGAGCAGAAGCTAAACCAAACACTACATTTCCGACAACACTTTTTGTTATAACATTATCTGATTATTAGTTTTCAAAACACTACAACACTTTTTTAAACGCAAATCCAAACACCCTCTTGATATTTTAATGGGTGTTGCACTCTTACTCTTAAAGTTCACGATCAAAACAAAACATCAGCAACTATATGAGAGGAAAAAGTTCACAAAAGGTTGATTAGTATTACGTTTGTCACTCACGAGTCACGAGTCACGACTCACGAGCACCAAGTCGTTAGATAAGCCACAATAAGAAAGCCCAAGATGATACATACATTGGCCCATTGGTGGCCCACAACAAGAGGACCCAATTGATGGACTCAAACCTACATGAAATAAAGCCCGAAAACAATGGACATGTTACGAGAAAACCTTGACAAAAGCCTAGAGAAGGAATGAAGCCCGTACCACAATAAGTTATCAGATATCTTTTTATATTACGGTCACATTGACGTGTGTCATCCGGCCCATTTCGGCCTTTGTGTAGAACAAATTTAAATATTTTTATTTTTGTGATAAGTTTAAAAAATGTTGACCGGACAAAAAATTATCATGTTAGTGTGTTTTATCTTTCAATCCGACAATGATATCAATTGATTTGGAGAGTTTGTTAACCTAAATAAAAAAAAGAGTAAAGGACATTTTTGGTCCTTATGGTTTGATACTTTACCCGGATTCAGTCCCTTAACCATAATAAGGTCAAATTTCATCCTTATTTTACTAATTTTGTGCCCTTTTAGTCCCTCGTCCGTTAAACTTAACGATACAACCGTTAAATTTGTAAGAATGACATTTTTACCCTTTTCATTGAGACGCTTTTAGTCCCTATGGTTTTATTATTTACCCATTTATAGTCCAACATTTATTTTATTTTATTTTATCTTTATAATTATATTATTTATGAATATACTTAATTCATTATAAACACACTTATTTTATTTATAAATATAGCTATGTTTTAATATTTTATTTACATTTACGATTGTTCGTATTTTATTAAAATTTAACTTTTATTTTAATTTAAATATATATTTCTTTACTAATTTATTTGAAATTCATCTTCTTTATTAATTTTAATTTTTATAATATTATTGTTGACATTTATATATGTAATTTTGTTAGTTGTGTTTAAGTAAATATAATATCGTCAATATTTTTCCTCTCCAAAGTCACTATTTCTTCAAGAATTTTCCAACCTAATCAATTATCAACACATAAATTATATTATATGTGTTGGCTATATATATATATATATATATATACATATACATATATATATATATATATATATATATATATATATATATATATATGTTCAAGTGAGTACTATCTACTACACAGCGCACCCGAAGGTATCACTCGTAAAATTATTTTTTTTAAAATTTGTTTTCACAAACATGTTTTAATTAACATTACACAGATAATATGTGAATTTCAAGCAAATTCGAACACTCTAAGTGCATGAAATCACGCACCACATATATGCAGAATTATGTAAGTGTGCGTTCACATCATTTTTTAGGAGCTAGAAGATTTGAATGTATGTGAAATTTACATATAATCTTTATAATGTTAATTAAAACATGTTTATGAAATAAAAAATTAAAAAAAAAAGTTTTTTAAAGGTGGTAGCTTCTGGTGCGCTGTATAAGTAGTGGAACTCCCTCGAACCATATTCTATATATATGTGTGTGTGTGTGTGTGTATATATATACATAAAATATTTTCAAGTATCTTCCAATGTCATTATTTGTTCAAATATTCACATATGTATATAATTGATGTGTCGATAATTGATTAGGTTGGAAGATATTTGAAGAAATGGTGACTTTGGAGAGGAAAAATATCGACGATATTATATCTACTTAAACACAACTAACAAAATTACATATATAAATGTCAAGAATAATATTATAAAAATTAAAATTAATAAAGAATATGAACTTTAAATAAATTAGTAAAGAAAATATATAATTTTAATTAAAATAAAATTTAAATTTTAAATAAACTACGAACAATAGTAAATGTAAATAAAATATTAAAATATATTATAAACAAAATAAGTGTGTTTATAATAAATTAAGTATATCTATAAATAATATAATTATAAAGATAAAATAAAATAAAATAAAATAAATGTTGGACTATAAATGGGTAAATAATAAAACCATAGGGACTAAAAACGTCTCAATGAAAAGGGTAAAAATGTCATTCTTACAAATTTAACGGTTGTGTCGTTAAGTTTAACGGACGAGGGACTAAAAGGGCACAAAATTAGCAAAATAGGGATGAAATTTGACCTTATTATGGTTAAGGGACTGAATCCGGGTAAACCATCAAACCACAAGGACCAAAAATGTCCTTTACTCTAAAAAAAAAAAGTATGACCTGTGAATGTAAAGATAAATATAACCAAAAAGGGATGTGTTATACACTATTTTGACATAAAAATATGCCTATTTCATAAAATACCCATTTGCCGTAAATACCTTTACGTTCAATAAAAAATTTATTTTATAAAAAGAACAATAAAAAGACAAGTGTCAAGTTGTGATTGGTTCCAACATTGAGAAAGAACAAAAAAAAATGGCAAGAACCAATCACAACTTGATATTTGTATTTTCTTTTAAGTTTTTTTTAAACAAAATTGTTTGTGCAACGTAAAGATGGTTATTTGAGTAACATCCTTTCGGAAATGAACAAAAAGAAAGGCAAGAACCAATCACAACTTGACACTTGTATTTTTATTACTTTTTTAAAAAAATAAATTGTTTGTGTAACGTAGGTGTGGGAGGGTATTTGAAAAAAATGGGTATCCCACCCTCTACCGACCGGTCCAACGACCAACGTGAATCAGACATCGCATAACTCATGTTTAAGTGACATGTGCAAGATTTAAACCCTGAACCTCCACTATAAATTCCATATCTGCAACCACTAGCCCACTAGGCTATCATCAAGAAACATGGGTGAGTATTTGAGTAACAACATTGCATGACAAACGACTATTTTGCAAAACAACCATTAGGGTATTTGACTATTTGTATAATCATTTTGTGTACGTTTGAGTATTTTGTGAAATAGTAACTATTCTATTTTATTATTATATATTATATACTTTTTGTATAAACTAAGATATTCTATCACTATTAGTATTTTGTAATATTAGAGGTGAACAAAAAAGTGGGTCTCGGCCGGTTTCACTAAGTCGGACCAGACAGGACCGGACCAGTCTTAGGTCGCTTGGTCTCGGTCTCGGGCCAGTCTTCATTTTAGACTTAGCTCGGTCCGCATCTTCTCTCTTAGTCGGTCTTGGTCGATCTCAGTCTCAATCCCAAACTGGTCTTTGGATAACCGGTCTCGGTCCAGTCGGTCTTGGTCTTCATGATTACAATGTAGCCGTTGGGTGATTTTGTATTTTCCTTTTTAAAATTTTTTTTTTTCAACTATAAATACCACACTTAATTTTCATTTTTTTAATACAACAATTCTACTTACTCTCTACGTTTTCTATTCTCTCCTCTGAAGATTATAATCCTGTTATGATTCCAGACGATCCAATTTACGGAAAGTTCATCAAACACCACACCCGGTCAACAAACACCGGACACACCTCATGCTTTCTATACTGATGATACTTATAACTATCAGAAATTTTCTTCCGAGGTTTAATAGACTGTAAATTGTAATAGTTATTTTATAAATGTAAGTCATGTCATTGTTTTTTATTTCACATGTAATTTCATTAATATGTTTTAACTTTATTTAGGAATTATTCTTTTAATTTGTTTTATATTAATTGAAATCATTTTGTTAATTCAAATTGTAATTTATTTAAGTTTAAATGAAATGAATATGAAATATGTTTTATATTACTTGTATCTTATGTCATTTTTTTTCTTCTAACACAATTTGTTTTTATAAATAAGTTTCAAGCAAGAAAAACCTATTAAAAAATGAACTTTCAATACCAAGTTTGAAACACCAAACCGCAATAAGCAAATTGAAAAGAATCAAATCGACAAAATCGGACCCGGGGAAAACTGAAACTGAAAAAACCGAACCGGAAAACCGAATGTCCGGACCGGTCCGTACTAAGACCGAGTCGAAAAAAATCCAAACCGAACCAAGACTGCCTAAAGACCACCTGAGTCTGGTCTTAAAAAAGACTAGTCCTAGGGTTCGGAAAAAAAAAAAACTGATTCACCATGATACTGGTTCGGACCAGAAAATGTTAACCTCCATTTTGTATAACAGTTATTATTTTATGGAATAATTATATATTTTTTGGGTAAATTGAGCAGTATGTACATCCCTTCTTTACCTTTTTCTTTTATGAGCTTTTTTTATGGTTTTGGGAAGGGAAAACCAATCCAACGATCAGGAAACAGTCTTTGACTTTATTATTAAATCCTACCGTTACTTTGGTCTTCTTCTAAAAAACATACAACCTGGCCCACAACTACGAGTACGGTCAATCTCTGACATTTTCACCTTCCAAGATTTCGACACGTGTGAACCACCCATTGGCTACTCCAATTGACTGCAGATACACGAGCAGGGACAGATCAGTCATTTCAAGAAATAGCACCCACCGCATCATCTCTTTGACTTTCCCTTCATTTATTTCACCTTCTAAACTTCTAATCTAATCATCACTATATAAACTCTCTCCGGCGGTTTTCCGATCAAAGTTTTTGATCTGATATGGCTCTTGAGTTCATGAACTCCTGCAGAAACACTAGATTTAATAGAGGATTGGAAGATATTGCCGTCAGAGAAGCTGGTGTCGCCGGTCTTCAGAGTCTCGAGAATCTAATCGGATTGCTTTCCTCCCATTCACATCGTAAACCGTCGTACTCCGACGCTTCTTCAACCGATGATTACACTGCCGTTGCTGATGTCGCCGTCAATAAGTTTAAGAAATTCATCTCTCTCCTTGATCGAACTTCCACCGGTCATGCCAGATTCCGACGTGGACCTGTTTCTAATCCACCTGTTGGAATACAAAAACAGGCACCGGCGATTAACATTCAGCAACACCATCAGCAGTCAGTAACAGCGGAGATGGTGTATTCTACGGCACCGATTCAGCAACGGATCCCGCCGACATTTCCTCAGGCGTCTGAACACCATTCGTTGGTGAAATCGGGATCGTTTGACCGAAAGGATGTTCCGACTACTACAATCAATTTCGCTGCTTCTGCTGCTGCTGCAGCATCTCCGGCGAATTCGTTTATGTCGTCGTTGACTGGTGATACAGAGGGGTTACAGCCGTCGATGTCTTCTGGATTCCAGATCACGAATCTCTCACAGGTGTCCTCCGCCGGCCAACCGAATCTATCGTCTTCTTCTTTCAAAAGGAAATGCAACTCCATTGATGATTCTCACACAAAATGCACAAATTCTTCCGGTCGCTGTCATTGTTCCAAAAAAAGGTACCGAACTCCGATCCGATCTCCTTCTGAAGAGTCTGCTTCTAATCACGATTATTTCGATTTTGTTGTTACAACAATATGATTTAATTAATGAGGTTTTACTTATAATAATTTCCAGAAAATCGAGGATGAAAAGAGTGGTCCGAGTACCGGCGATCAGTATGAAGATGGCCGACATACCGCCGGACGATTATTCATGGAGGAAGTACGGCCAAAAGCCGATCAAAGGCTCACCGCATCCAAGGTAAAATAGTATATACATAAAATCTCTTTGTTCTTGGTTTACATCGGAAAAGATCTCTCGACTCTGCTTAGTTAACTCGGTAATTCTCACTCACTGAGTTTTGACTCGGGCTCTTTAATTTGCTTTGGACATTGGAGCCGGCCCAAAAGTTAGAAGTTTGACTAATGGTGAAGGGTAGTTTGGGTAAACACACATTAATGTGGTTTGCTTCAACCTTTTTAAGCTTGGACTTTCATTTTCTTCTATATTTTTAGGTATTTAAAATAAGAAAATATATCTTCAAACACAAGGAATATATGGTAAAATTATGTCAACAACCGAATATTTATATATTTATAAATAAATAAAGATAAACTGTCAATGGTTTCCAAAAAGTCAACTTCAACTCTCTGGTGTAATATGATGACTTTATTTGTTTTTTATATTAAAATATTGTGCATTAATTTTCACATTTATTCCTACCATCAATTATTTTACAAATTTTAAGCACAAAATATATTTTAAAAAAATACTGTGTATTAAAGTTTTCTGTTTATGTATATATGATATTTTATAAAAGTTATAAGTTGTATACTAATATATATGTAATCCTTATTAATTATATATATATATATATATATATATATATATATATATATATATATATATATATATATATATATATATATATATATATATATATATATATATATATATATATATATATATATATATATATATAGAAGGTACCACCTTTAGAAAAACTTTTTAAAATTTTTTTTTTCATAAACATGTTTTAATTAACATTATGAAGATCGTATGTAAATTTCACATACATTCACATCTCCTAGCTCCTAAAAAATGATGTGAACACACACTTACATAATTTTGAAGACATGTGAACATGCATTTATGTGATGTGTGTTTTCATGCACTTAGAGTGTTCGGATTTGCGTGAAATTCACATATGATCTGTGTAATGTTAATTAAAACATGTTCATGAAAAAAAATTTCAAAAAAATTACTTTTAAGGGTGGTACCTTCTGGTGCGCTGCATTAGATGTGGTACTCACTTGAACCTAAATCTATATATATATATATTTATATATATATATTTGTGATGTATGTTTTGATTTTTAGATGAATAGTATGTGTTCAAATTGACTTATCTCATAACCCTAATAAAACAATACTTATAATTATACCTTATAATAGCTAAATTGCTAAAATGTTGCTTTAACTATCTATGAACCCTTTGTTAATATAATCATGCAAATGGACATTATTTAGGAATTTCCCATGGGTTTTTTTAATAAAAGAATAAAGTAACTCATAAGTGATATTCATCTAATTTGATGTATTCTAATTAAATTTATTGGTTATTGTGGATTTTAGGGGTTATTACAAATGTAGCAGTTTGAGAGGTTGTCCTGCAAGAAAACACGTTGAAAGAGCTTTGGATGATCCGACGATGCTTATTGTGACTTATGAAAGTGAACACAATCATTCATTGAATGTGAAAGAATCATCAACAAATATAATTTTTGAATCGTCATAGTTTTCTTTGTTAGAAAACGTGAAAAATGATATTTTTCAACCCTCAAAGGTGTGAAGGGATGTAAGTGTGTGTTAATGGGTCTCATATGTCAACAATGAAGCTTGCATTTCATTATCTTTGTACCATCCTAAAGCTTTTTATGTTGTTTGAAGTTGAAAGATAGAAAACAAGTGTTCAAATTAGGGAAGGTGACAAAGAGGTTGTGGGTTGGCTGGGAAATGAATCAAATTGTAATCATACAATTCAAAAAAGTGAGTTTTTGCTGTGGTTTATCTATAAGACCAATGTAACCTTTATTTATAATAAATCAAAGAAGTTTTAACTGTGTTTATTATTGTTACTGATTGGATTTGGTCACTTTCGTGAGTTATGACAAATGCATATTCTATATGTTATATATCTATATGATATAGTCTGGTAGTTGGACACAAAGATGGAACCAAAAATCTATTTGGAGGGACACAAAGCTAAGGTCATCGAATACATAACTTGAAATGTAATAAATAGTTATATACAAATGAAAAAGACGTAGATCAGAAATAATAGAGTATTCAAATACAAAAACAAACACACCATTATATTATAAGTTAATAATATAAATTTTTCTAACTAAAGTAATTAACTAATTAAATATTAATGTGTGAATTTTCATTGCGATCTAAAACGTTTCAATATTTAATCACTATTACTTTTAATGGGTTATATGCCAAAAATAACAATAACTTTTTGTAGTTTTACCGTTTATACCAACATTATTTATTTTTTATCATTAATAGCAACAACTTTTGTATTTTTTACCGATTATACCAACTTATGACCTGGAAACATGCTATAGCAGGTTACCATCAATTAATACCAACAACTTTTATCTTTTTACCAATAATAACAACAACGTTTTATATTTTTACCAATAATTGCAACGACTTTTAACTTTTTACCAATAATAAAAACATGTCAAATTAAATTTTTATTTATATTTAACTGATCATTACTTTAAAGAAACTAGATTAAAAGTTTTAAAATTATCGGGTTTCCACGTGTGTGCTTTGGGAATTGTTAGGGATATTTTATACTATATTGCGTTGACGTGTTATTTACGTGACTTTGGGGATTAGTTCGAGGGTGTTACACACACACACATACATATTGGAATAAACATATATATGGATACATAAAATCAAAATATATAACACTTAATGCATTCTTTCACAAACAAGATTTAGATATTAAATCATTTTATCATTCAAAATCACGACAACATACAAATGCCATAATAATACAACAATAATAATCATCATAATATTCAAAGTGAGTCTTAGTCTCATATGAAATTTAGACATTGAAAAGATAAAACTTTCAATAAAAAACATAAATGAAGAAATGTAACGAAGGAATAGTATTTATAAATTTTAAAATTATAAAACTTCAGTTCGGTTTGGTTTTTCCGGTTTATTTTGACCTCTAAACCAAAACCAAACCGAAATTTTTGGTTTTGAAAATTCAAAGTCCAAACGGTTTGGTTTTTTTTTTGTTTCGGTTTTTCGGTTTTTTCGGTTTCAGATTGATTAGCCTCAATTCTTCAAGAAATCAACTAAATTACTAACTAAATTCTTTGATTGATTCAAAGATTTCCAAACCCAAGTTTTAGTAGATTTCTTGTATTCAATTATCCATAATCCCTCTAAATAGATTACTATTTATTCTTTAGCATTTGTAAACACACTTATGTAGTTCTTGCATTATTTCATGATATGAATAGCAACATAAGAAGATGAGGACATGATGAGACTTCCATACTTATTAAAGCATGAAAAATTATACCTTGAGTTTGTTAAATTGGTTGGAACAAATCCTTGAGCTTCTCCCAACAAAACTTGTAAGAATTCATGAGTTTCAGTTACTTATATTTGGTTGGAAGCTTAAGGCTCTTGTACTCATATTAGAATAATTGGATTATTAAATCATATATAATTATTAATAAAATAAACGGATGCAACTTTTTAATCTTACCATTTTATTTATCAAATAAATAAAGAACTACTTATCCAAAAAAGAATACAAATGTAGCATAATGTGTTCATTATATTTCTATGACATCTTATACAAAATGATTTGAGTTTCACGTTGTTATGTTACACTTAAATGGTCGACCCTATCATACCTATAAAACCCGGCTATGCATGAAAATATGACACATCAAAATAATCTTCATTTTTTAATGTCTATAGAAAACATACTTTTTATATTTTTATATGCACACATTGCAATTGATTTATCTCTAACAAAATTTAAAAAAAAATGGATTATGAACTTATTTGATTGTATTTCGATTTTCATAATTCTAGTTTCTTTAAAGTAATGATTAGTTAGAGATAAAGAAAAAATTTGAATTGATATGTTTTTATTATTGGTAAAAAGTTAAAAGTCGTTGCTATTATTGGTAAAAATATAAAACGTTGTTGGCATTATTGGTAAAAAGATAAAAGTTGTTGGTATTAATTGATGGTAACCTGCTATAGCAGGTTTTCAGGTCAAAAGTTGGTATAATCGGTAAAAAATACAAAATTTGTTGCTATTAATGATAAAAAATAAATAATGTTGGTATAAACGGTAAAATTACAAAAAGTTATTGTTATTTTTGGCATATAACCCTACTTTTAATAATATGTACTGAAATTGATATCATTTGTTTTAGCTATTATTATCAATATGTTATGATGCTAATTGACGCAATGTAATAAGTTTGTGGCTTAATTATATAAGTTTTCTTATTGAAAATGATAAGCTTAGGGGCGTTTGATTTGCGGATTTCTTGAGATTCACTGGAATTTGCATTTAAAATCCCGTGTTTGGTTCGCAGATTTCAGTAAGTATTTAAAATTCCTAGGATTTCTTAAATCGCTTCCTTTTTTTGTTATTATCCCTAGGATTTTAAATCTCATTTACCTTGTAATTTTCAGATTAGCAAATTTTTCCTAAAAGATGATGCAGATTCTTAGACAAAATCCTGACAAATGCAAATGTTGCATAATGCAAATCCCTTATAAAAGAATCTGCGAACCAAACGTCCCCTTAAGGTTTATAAATCAAAAAAATTACTTGAAAACTTTGAATTTGAAACCTTTTATATATTCTTTGACCATTTAATGCTTGATCAAGAACAACTAAAAAATATAAATACCATTAAAACCAGACGGATTTAGTGTGGAGGCAGTGTTTATGGATCAAAGCTGCATCATGTCGTTTAACTATAGATTACACGATTTATCTCCTTTGTATTGGTTATGGAACTCATCAATGAAAGCATGAGTTACCTTTTTTACGTAACATACGAATTCTCATCATGACTTGGAAACAAGAAGTGTTAGGCTTTTCAGGTGGCATTGACACAATTTAAACCAGTACCAAAAGATTTCCAAAAGATTGTAAAAAATACATTTACAAAAGTTTTACAAATACATTTCCAAAAGATTCAATAAAAAACAGAACTTATATTAAAAAGGTGATTTAGTTTGTCACACTTTTTTTTTTTTAAAATCTCTCTCCGTTTTCAAAACACAAAAAAACTAATAAATATGATATCATCCACAAAATGATAACTTTAAATAAATACTCAATTTGCTCGAATACTTTGTCCATACTATCAAGGAATTGAAGCTATGGAATATGGATACACTGATAAAAAGGCTAGTACCAAATCTCATCAACGTCCCAATTTTTGAACAAGCCTATTCTCGATCTCCATTCGCTTCTTCACCAGAACTGCATATTTTGCAACGAGTTCATTGTCTTCAGCTGTTGCAACAAGTTTACATCCAAAAGCCGTCTTCTCTAACCTGTCTTTATACATGCAAGAAATAGGCACGAAACTTCCCTTGTTCTTGCATAACCAACCATGAGCTGCCCTCAATGCAGCCCCCAACGAAGCCGAGTCTACACAAAACCAAGTATATTTAGAACCATAGTGCATAAAACATGGGTAATTTATAAATGTATAATAACAAAACCACATGATCAAAACCTTATCCATAGTAATTATTATCGCAGTTGCTATGCCATCCCTCCCCCACCCCCCGTGGCGAGTTACTAATCATACACCCCTTCCTTAATAAGTCTTGATATTAGTTGGTCCCACAACTTTATCTGATCAGTAAAATTAATGAGTTGGGTATACGTACAACTTTATTAGCCCCAAGTCCCCTTATGAAAGCTCTCGGTTTAAGGGGCGATTACCTCCCAGGATTCCATAAATTCAAGTAATATGAACAGTAAGTTTATGCTAGGAATATGAAACAAAAAAAAACCAATGATCAATAGATAATGACCCCATATGTCAAACGAGTTATTGACACCCGCGCGTTGCTGCGGGGTTTAAAATATTAATTACAGAAATAAATAAAGAAAAATATTTTTCAAACAATTCAAACAAAAAGTGAATTTGGAAAGCTGATATTTCAAAAAGAAAGACATATAATACAGTTAGTTGGTTCTTATGATTGACTTTCTAGATTTTGCAATGCTAAGATTACAAACAATGTCTTATTAAATCGGATCATAACCAGAATTAACTAATTAAATATCCATAACCATAATATAAAATTTTGACATTGATTAGATTTAATCGTCATTTTAATTTGTTGGTTTTACGATCAAATCAAAAAAATTTATAATGGTAATGTCTCTAATACATCGATTAGGGTTTGTCAACGTTATAATAGTAATTTTCAATGTTATACATGATCATATTTGATAAAAAATGTAAATATTAAATAGTTACATTTTAATTATAAAACAATTGCATTAGAATCTGTATCGTGCATTTGAATAATAAAGTCTTTTTCATACAATTAAACATAACATAGTATTTTCAAAAGACAACTCAAAAAATAAGTACAATTAAAATCATAATTTTAAGTGTGTAAGAGAATGTTGTAATAATAAATGTTAAAAGAGTACTAAACGAAAATTTATTAAAATAAAATATAACACTAAGATAATGGTGTGTATGAAAATTTTAAATTTAAAATAACAAAAAAAAAAAAGAAAAAATGTGGTTGGTTGATCCCAACCGTTACAAATTTTTTTGATTTGGTTGGAAAACCAACAAATTAAATTGACGATTCAATGTCAAATTTTCATATTATGGTTATGAATATTTAATTAGTTTATTATGGTTCTGATTCGATTTAATAAGACATTGTTTGTAATTTTAGCATTGCAAAATCTAGAAAACCAATCATAAGACAATATCATTTGTCTTGTTTTTTGAAATATCAGCTTTCCAATTTTACTCTTTGTTTGAATTGTTTGAACGTTCAATGCGATACATGATCATATTTACTAAAAAAAATTTAAATGCTAAATAGTTCCATTTTAACTATAAAACAATTGCATTAGAATTTTGCATCGTGCATTTGAATTAATAAAGATTTTTTCATACAATTAAACATAACATAATAGTTTCAAATGAGAACTCCAAACATAAGTACAATTAAAATCGTAAATTTAAGTGCGCAAAAAAATGTTGTAATAATAAATGTTAAAAGAGCACTAAACGAAAAGTTATTAATAAAATGGCTAAATAAAAGATAACACTAAGATAATGGTGTGTTATGAAAAATTTAAATATAAAAAAATGTGGTTGGTTGATCCTATTTGATAAATGTATATATACAAGTTGTTAAATACTCGCGCGTTACTGCGGAATCAAAAATATTAATTACAAAAATAAATATAAAACATAATTGAATAAATATTTTTCAAACAATTCAAATACGAAACCCAAATAAATCAGAATCAAAGAGTGAAATTGGAAAGCTGATATAGTGATATATATATTCAAGAAGCAAGCCAAATGATACTATTAGTTAATTCCTGTAATTGGTTTGCTAGATTTTGCAATGCTAAAATTACAAAGCATGCCTTATTAAATCGGATCGGAACCGGAATTGAATAATTAAATATTCATAATCATATTTCGAAATTCTGACATTGATTAAGTTTAATCGCCAATTTAATTTGTTAGTTTTACGACAAAATCAAATAAAGTTATAATGATAATGTCTCCAATACATCAATTAGGACTTACCAACGTTATAATAGTAATGTTCAATGTTAAACATGATCATATTTAATACAAAATCTGAATGTTAGTTAGTTACATTTTAATTATAAAGCAATTTCAATAAAATCATGTATTCTGCATTTGAATAATAAAGTCTTTTTTATATAATTAAACAAAACATAATAGTTTCAAAAGATAACTTCAAACATATGCATAAATAAAATCATAACTGTAAATGCGTAAGAAAATTTTGTAATAATAAATGTTAAAAAAGGACTAAACAAAATTTTATTAAAATAATGGAATTAAACAAAAAATAACACAAAAAAATGATGCATTATGAAAAGTTTAAAATTAATAAAAAAAAGTAAAAAATATTAGTTTCAAAAGATCACTTTAAACATATGTGTAAATAAAATCATAATTTTAAATGTCTAAGAAAATTTAGTAATGATAAATGTTAAGAGGATTAAACAAAAATTTATTAAAATAAAGACATTAAATAAAAGATAACACAAAGATAAAAGTGTATTATAAAAAGTTTAAAATTAAAAGGAAAAAAAACCAATCATGGTCGGTCATGTTTCAACAAAATCTGAATATTAATTAGTTATATTTTGATTATAAAGCAATTTCATTGGAATTTTGTATTGTGCATTTTAATAATAAATTCTTTTTCATACAATTAAACATAACATTATAGTTTCAAAAGATAACTTCAAACATATGTATAATTATAAACATAATTTTAAATGTGTAATAAAATATTGTAATAATAAATGTTAAAAGAGGAGTAAAATTCTTTTTATTAAAATAAAAGCGTTAATTAAAAGATAACACAAAAATAAGAGTGTATTATGAAAAGTTTAAAATTTTAAAAAAATGAAAATCTTAAAATTAAAAAAAAACAAAATAAAAAAGAATAAAAATATTATGAAAACTTTTTAAATTAAAAAATAAAAACCAAAATAAAAAAAAGAATTAGGAAAATTGTAAATTAAAAAAAAGAAAAAAGAAAAGCCCACCAACCAATGATGGATGGCATAGTGGGAGGCTTTCATTGGTTTAGGAGATATGGAAAATGTATGTATATATAATATGTGTATATTAGTCATTCTTGGCAGTTCCAAACTCCCAAAAATGCTGTCAATGCATATAATTTCCTATAAAATTTCCCTCCAAACTTATTTGGACACAAGGACATCAGCATTAATAGAGTCACCTCCTTTTTAATCTTCCCACCTCCGAGAAGCATGTTAAATACTACATTGAGTCCTGGATGTTTATAGATTTCTATGGATATGTCTTTTCACTTGATTTATAAGGGTATTTACCTGGTCTTTGTACTGTGTAGACATTACAGCCAAATATGGAAGCTATACAGCTCAAAATGCTATGGTTTGCTGATGCACCACCGGTTGCAATTATCCGTTTTGGAGGAGATGGCATCCCGAATCGTTCTGCATGACCTCTCATTGAGAGGAACTGCCCTTCAATCACCGCTCGAATCTGCAGGCAAGATTTTATATGGACTTGAGAAAACTATAACCAATTGCTTGCGAAATTATACATCAAGAAAATTATTGAAGCAATAACATGAGAAAATATATCAAGGGAGGCTTGGATGCCAAGCATGGTTAATATTTAAATTAACAAGGGATAAGCGAAGATGGTTTACGAATATGCATAAATTGGTAAGAACCAACAAAGATTTAATTGGAAGCAAACAGTATCAGACAAAGCATACAGCTCAGTTATTGGTTCAGTCCAGTTCAGTTCAAAACTGATCAAAACCGCTTCTATATAATCAAACCAATTCTATTTTCCCTTAAGTTATCCATGTAAAATATTATAAGACTTACTAAAAGGAAAATTATATAATATTAAAGTAAGAAAGGGCGCTCAAATCCATCACAGAATCAAATTATCTGTTACACAGTTACACTTGGTGAACGATTGTCCACTGAGGTGAAAACTAAAAAAAGTAACAGAGTGTTACTCAAAGCCATGTACCTGCATATGTAATATCCTAGTAACTCCGATATGCCTCACGCATATGACCCTTCCTAAATGATTATACTAACCTCAGCAGGAGCATCAAACTCTTTTACTTCTTGTTCAACGAGGCCATCCAAGGTGTTGGCATTAAAATTCTCAAGGGTATATCGATGGTAACCGACTGATAAAATAAGAAAAATAAAAGAAATTATTGACATATATTTGGTGAAATATTCAAGTCCATATTTGGTCTCGAGAGTCAGATAAATATATTAGCATTGGAACTTGAAAACAAGAATCAGACTCCAATGGAACAGAAAGAAAATATGGTTAACTTACTTGGGAGGGGAGGAAGTATTTCATGATCCTTGTAATAAAAACCTATTTTCCCACCTGAAAATTGGTTTATATTCATTTATGTTACTATATCATTGAATCATTAACATTTTTGTGATTGGAGTTGTTAACTCCCCAAGCCATCTTATTCTGTTTTGAAGCAAACAAGATCGTAGCTCTTGCACAAATGCAAGCAAACAATGTACTTTTGCAAAAATGAGTGATGTTGGTCAAAGTAAGACAAACATGATGGTTCTTTTTTGCCTTTACGTTTCAGAAATTTATCCAATTTTGTTTAATATTGCAAAAGCTGTAGTAGTATTTTCTTTCTTTCGTTCTTCTTATTTTTCTAATTTTTTGTTTTGCAAGAATGATGTTCGGCTTGCAAGGAAAAGCTAATAACAACTTGTGTTCATTTCAACGGGACAACGCCCACAACAGAATACAGAGGTAGGGTAACAAGTAGCATCAAAACAATGAGAAACCTTGAATTAGGATGTATTAAAGCATGGTAATAGTAATACAAACCATTTAAGGGTGGCGCTTGCTTAAGTGACTGATTAAAAACATCCCAAGATTTGTCCGCACATCGATCACGTATATCTATAAAGATACAAAGTTGTCCACATGTATTATGTGACGTTGGCATCAGTTTGTTCATAATACATTCTTTTTAGATTTTATAAAGCATACCTTCACGAGTTAGAGACCCGTTCTTGTAGCATAGCATCACCATGTAACCTTTAGTATCAACGGGGTTTGGAAAAACATGTCCTTCTAAGCTCGGGTTATGTTCCATGGTTATCCCGAATACCTGAAAATTTGACAGAAGTATCCTGATATATCTGCTTCTGACAGAATTCACAAGATACAATAAAGAATCCTAGGCATCACTATTGATATAGAAAAAATGTTGAACAGCCAAAATAGTGTTTATCGAACTACTACCCAAAGTCCCAAACATGTGTAAATATCAATCCTAACATGCAGGACCAATGAGTAAACATTTTTCAGATTTACTATGCATTTTCTTTTGTACATTGTACTTGAGGATGTTCTAAAACACAGTCGCTCTGGCAAAATTGACCTGTACAATAAGAATGAAACAGATTAATACTAGAAGCCGGCACAGACTCAGTCAAAACGGTGGTCACAGTGTCAGACTGGCCAGACAAATAGGAAAGAGGGACAAAAGATTGAAGAAAGAACACAGAGAGGATTCAGGGTTCTTCAAATACTATCGTCAATCCCCTGTCTTTTCCAAATAAGGAAAGTTTCCATTTTAGGTTTTTGATGAAAACCAGTGTTTCCTTTTTATAAATTTATAACCTACAATCACATGTTTATCCTTTGTGTCATACAATCTCTGCCATTCATTTTGCCCATAGTAGTAAATGGAATATGGACATTTTTCTAGCAAAGTTGAAGGTTGAAAGAATCATTGATTATATTATATGAACTTGAACTCACAGTATCACTGGTGCCAAGGCTGATTGCCAAATCTCCTGGTGTGTTGAGGGTCAATCCTGTCAAATTCCATATCCGTTAGTAGATACATACCATGTTTGACTTTCAAAAGTCAAATAAAGTATGTCACTTTTGCTACCAAAATGAAATAATCTCTTTCAAAATAATTTTAAAGTTCGACTTTGCAGCTTATTGAATGAAAGTTTCCCTATCAGCCAAGAATCTAATATGTTCATCAACAAGGACCATATAGATAACTTTGTGCATAGATTTATTGCGCCTAAATCCTAACAATGGGTACAAAAAGGTTCAGATTGATTCCTTACATAACCGAAAAATGTTATTTATTTTGGAGCAGCCTGGAAAAATAAGTGCTATGCTTATCCCCGAGACAAATAGAGTACTAGGTTTTAACTTTTATAGTCGACTGAAGTATGAACTAAGGATATAAAATCAGCATAAGGGGTTTGCCTTTCAAAAGCCAGATAAAGTAAAACATGTCGTCCTTAGCTATTTGCAAAATCAACAAACGAGTATGATTGTTAACCAATCTGACAAACATCTTTAACAAAAACGACTAGAAAACATTCTGACCCTACGTTCTTAATTCATCTTGCCAAGACAGTGTATAGTCGAACAGTCACATCTTTCGGAAATTTTTTAATACACCAATAGTTAGAGAGGAAATAAGAATATATTTGTCAAATTAGATAAAGTTATAGACCAGATATTAACTTGAATTAGACCTATAGTACATCCTATTGGCAAGTGTCACTTGCCAAAAAGATACGTGTACATTATCTGACATATAAGATCTTAAAAAATTACTGGAACTATTAGTTGGACTACAAATTGAATACATTGTCAAACCAACTAAAGCTATAATACAGTACACTGCATAGTGAAAAAGGAATATAAGTTTCACCTGCCAAGCTGTTAGGATTATCTCCAGACCATTGCACAACCAAACACTCCTTGTTGAATTGGAACCTAAATGAACAGACAATCATCATTCATCTCAAAAGTTTGCTAGATACCAAACTACCCGGCCTTACGGTCAAAATTCATATGAATAGTATACTATCAACTATTTCTGAAAAGGGCATATAGGTCATTTTACAAATACAAGAAAACTGAAATGTGGTGCACTAACCTCTCAACAAAGTATGGAGCAATTAAGCCAGCAACAGCATGAGCAGGAGCCAATTTCCCAAGTTTTTCTTCTAAACCAGGAGCTGTTGCCTATGTTAAACATCAGTATTTTAACAAATACAAACATAGAGAAAGTATTAGTATTAGGTGCATTATACAATGAAGTGATATCTAAGATACAAACCAGTATAGAATGTTGATCAGGGCTGGTAAACCTTGCCATATTGCTGATCTCAGTTTCCACTTTCCAAACAACCAATCAACATACAGATATGTAAAAATGAAGGACACTCAAATGCTGGAAAACTCAATCTAATAACAAGACTCTAGTGTTATTTCTGGCAATTGGTTTGCTGTTAGAACCTAAAACTATGTTTTTCATTTTTAAACCACCAACTTATGAAAATGAAATAATAATAAAAAAACAACAACAATGATTATGACAATGATGATAAAGCACACTCCAATGTGTGTACTACAATCACAACGAAAATACTCTAAACTGGCAAACTAAATTCATTATTTCATGCAAAATGCAATCCTTTCTTTTAGCATTTTTGCAAGCATGCTGATCATTTATACTTTATAGACAAAATATCAGGTATGGTTGTTCAAAATGCTAATCATTCATATATGAGTAGTAAATTTAGGATCTTAAAGTTATCGAAATATGCAAACCTCCAAAATATGTTTTGACCAAGCTCTCTCCTTGATATCCATCAAATTCATCCCAGCACCATCAGTATGATCAATGCAAGCATACCCTCCAATGAGAAGAGATGCAATGAACGAGCTGACCAGCGAGATCCTCTCAGTATTGTTATAAACTTCAGGTTGCTTTTCAAAAATCCTTCGAATTTGTGGGCCTGTGAATCGCTCATAGGCTCGAGATCCAGTCAGCTTAGATAAATTCAATGGACCACCCACGGCTTTCTCAATAGCCTTACATTGTTCCGTTGTGCTACTATCCATCCAAATTGGCGATTCATATGTCGAAAATGCTTGCCCAAATTGATCAACCAAAGGTTTCTTGGGATCCAAAGATGATAAAATCTGGGAACTACCTTTCTTCCAATACACACTACCATGTTGCTGCCCGCTACCCGATACAGCGGCAAGTTTCTTGAAATCGAGTTTTTTTGACTCTTTAAGTCTTTGAAGAATGAGGTCCAACGCTTCAATCCACATTAGTGTAGGGGAAACAATTCTACCATCAATTGATGGGTCTCTGTATACACCATCTTTGGTTTTGTAACGGGGTAACTCAGAATCAAAATTGACAATCTCTGAAGTCACAATGTTGAAACTAGAATCCAGAACAGTTGCCTTCAATGACCTATGGAATAATTGAACAATATTTTCAAGGGTTTAGCTCATAACTCAATTTTATCATATATATATTATAACCCAATTTAAAGAGGCCATGCTTATTCTTAGCTCAAGACCCACCCAATTTTAAAAGACCGACAATTCTTGTAAGCTCAAGATTAAGTTTTAACAAAGACTCAATTAGAAAAACTCGACAATTTTTTATAAGCTCAAGATTCGATTCTAAAAAATGCCCAGCTCAGAAAACCACACAATTATTCTAAGCTAATTGTTCAACATCTTGAACCTAATTTAGAAAACCTACAATCGTCCTTGGCTCAAGGTTCAACAAATACCTAAATTAGAAAACACCCTACAATGTTTGTCGGGATTCAAAATTAAAAAATACCCAGTGCAAAAAAAGAACAATTACTTACAGCTCAAGTGACAACTGAAATAGAGAATAATTAAAAAAAAGACCATTCTTCCAGCTCACTAGTCGCTACTCAATCCAACCAAATTGTTCTATACTACGTGTTGAACTTCTATCAAATGCACAATTCACTTGAGTGGACAACTATATAAATTATCTAAATAATCATTTACTTTATAATCACAGAAACATATATAGAGAAACAGACTTACTGTGTGGAGCTATCAAATCCAAGAAAAAGAGCATCCTTTGGGAGAGAAAATTCCTCCATGGAGAGTGCGCAAAACTGACCTAATAAAAACCTGAACTTCCTGCCACATAAACAAACATATTATCCTTCTATATGCACAGGTTGTCATCTTTGATACAAAAAAAAATCCGCTTACTTTTGAAAAAAAATAAAAAAACTATATGGATACAAGGAATTTTTATTAACACAAAAAGAAGATCATATTGATAAAACATAACATCAATCAAGTATAAATTTGGCCGTCGTGGAGTGGCGGTGATCGACGGGAACAGCAGCGGAGCATATAATAACGAGTGTATATCAAGATCTATGATTTCGAAACAATGTTAAATAAACACTACCTTTGAAGGTTAAACTAAATTAGCATCTGAAAAAACAGGCAATTACATTAAAAACAGGTAGTATTAATATATCGATTGAATCAAACACATGGAATCAAAGAGTAGCATGAGTGATTGCTTTCACCCACAAATTAACTGGATGACAGTTGAATAAACGAAAGTATAACATCATACCTTGAGAGTTCTGGGCTTCTTTTTGTACCAGATCACTAAGTTAAAAGTTAGTAATACTTAGATTTGATCAAAATTTAGGGTTTTATAAAGTGATTGGGTTGTAGAAGACTGGGCGAGTAGGATACTGAAATCGTTGGTAGAGAGATTTGCGGGTTGGGGTGGAATGAGTTTGAATTTGGTTGATGGGTTTAAGATTTAGAGTTTATATACCTTTTGATTTGATTGCAATTTCTGTCGTCATTATCAAAATCATTGATGATTCTTTTATCAAGAAAGATTGATTCGCAACTCTTTCGTCATTATCTCTTTAAAAAATAAAACTTAACAACTAATATGTGTATAGCTCACTCGTCTATCTACCACGTCAGCATTTGCATGAAATGGTAACATGCTTATAAAATAATAATATACCGTGTAAAATAACATCATGAATTAGGCATGACCATGGGCAGGACGGAGATCTCAGATCTCAGTTCTCATTCTCATCTCTGCTTCTTAATCCTCTTCTCCATCCCCGTCGGGGATCGAGTTTCTATCTCATCCCCGTCCCAATCGGGGATCGAGGATCCCATCGGGGAATCGAGTTTTTCAAGTTTTTAAATATTATTTAAGTTTAAACTATAAATAGTAATTTAGTACGAAAATATATGTAAAAACTTTAAAAATAAATTAATTCAAACACATTTCAGTTATTTACATATATAATGGATAATTCATAATAAAACTAAAACAAAGAAATCAATAAAATGGAAAAAACAATAGTATTTTAAACTATAGAAAAGTCATATACAATAATATTTAATATATTATATAAAATGTGATGAATAATTTACATTGTAAAGTTAAATATATATAATAATATATATTAAAACATAATTTATAACCGGGGTCAGGGATTTACATGTCTCCGATCCCCACTATTTTAGATCGGGGATTCCCCGTCCCCGTCCCCATCCCCGGTCAACTCGGGGATTCCCCGGTCAAATCGGGGTCGAGTTACGGATTTCCCGTTGGTAATGGATTTTTTGCGAAGCCTAAACATGATGCACAAAATAGCAATATATTAAATTTTTATCGTAACATACTCATACATGAATTAAATTACAATCCATACATGAATTTAATTCCAACTGTGACACCTCTAACTAATACTAAAAACTATATTCTATCCTCACCATGAATCATGTTAATAACTAAAATTCAAATTCCAATTCTTTTGAATTATATTACGTGAACCAAACGCCGCCTAAGTTTTAAGATTGAATGAAGTATTGGAAACGCATGTGGTAATTACCAAATTTTCAACCCCCAACCCACACACACATTGATATTGTTTAGATTTAAGGGTTAATATTGAAAAAACACAATTAACTTTTCTCATTTTTTTTAGGGTTAATATTGAAAAAACCAAACCTTGTTTTCTCATTATATCGATTAAATCCCTAAACTTTTTTTCGATTGTTTAAATCCCTAAACAAATTTTGTATTACCTGAACCTATATAAATGATTGGTTCATCAGGTAACATACTAGTAACCTCATCTTCACTTCACGTCTGCGCTTTTTATTTCTCCATCTTACTTCATTGTTACACACCAGGGTGTTCATGTCTTCTTCATCAAACTTCATGTTTAGATCGAGCAATACAAGTGATGATACAATAATATGTTGGTGTACAACCCGTGTTAGAATGGACGATTTCATGGACAAATGAGAACCAAGGAAGAGGATTCTATGGATAAGTTACAAACATACCCCCATGATGCATAACTAATGTAATGATCTTTTTTGTATTTGAGGATGAAACCATTCTGTTAAACATAATTTATTAACTTACATTAGGGAATCATTCAAATAACAAGATGGAGTACAAGTTACGCATGGAGAATGTCTATGAAGTAACTTTATTAACTTACTGACCTTCATATGGGGCTTCAAATAACAAGGATGGAGTACAAGTTAGCACTACATTGAATGCGTTCGAAACTTACTGAAAATAACAAATAGCAAACCAAGATTAACATCAACAAACAAAACTTACATTAGGGAATCATTCGAACTTATTGACCTTTAATGTGTTCGAAACTCAGAATGCAACTGAAATTTGACGTGAAATCGTTTGAGGATGAAAGGAACTGTAGGCTTGGCAAAAAAACTCATCCGCTACGGGGAACCCGTAACTCGACCCCGATTTGATCGGGGAATCCCCGAGTCGACCGGGGAATCCCCGAGTCGACCGGGGATGGGGATGGGGACGGGGAATCCCCTATTTAGAATAATGGGGATGAGGCGGGGATGGGAGACACTTTAATCCCCGACCCCGAACCCACCCCGATTATAAATTATGTTTTAATATAAATTATTACATATAATTAAGTTTACATTGTAAATTATTCATTACATTTTATATAATATATTAAATATAATTGTATATGACTTTTCTATAGTTTAAAATACTATTTTTATTTTTCATTTTATTGGTTTTATAAATGTTTTGCATCCATTTCTTTGTTTTAGTTTTATTATAAATTGTACATTATATATGTAAACACCTCAAATATGTTTGAATTAATTTGTTTAAAGTTTATTTACATATATTTTTCTACTAAATTACTATTTATAGTTTAAACTTAAATAATGTTTAGGAACTTGAAAACCCTGATTCCCCGACGGGGATCCCCGATCCCCGATTTGGACGGGGATGGGAATAGAAACTCATTCCCCGACGGGGATGGAGGAGAAGATTATGAAGCGGGGATGAGGATTGGAACTGAGATCCCCATCCCGCCCCGCCCCGCCCCATTGTCATCCCAAAAGAAAGCTTCGACGCTGGAGGGAAATGAAAGGGTAAATAAAAAAACCATAGGGACTAATATCGTCATAGTTGAAAATGGTAAAAATATAATTATTATAAAGTTAATGGTGGAGCCGTTAAGTTTAACAAATCGGAGACTAAAACTGGACAAATTTAGCAAATTAGGGACGAAATTTGGGATTATTAAGGTTGAGGGACTGAATCCAGGTAAACCATCAAACCACAAGGACGAAAAAGTCTTTTTGTCTTATATTTATCTTATTCAAAAGTATATACTTTTGACCAGCTACCGGATTAGTCGGTAAAATACAACTGATAAAATAAAAAGTTTAGGGACTTAATCGCAAAAATATAGAAAGATGGTGGGTTTTCTACAACATTGATCAAGTGAAAAAACTGAAGTTACTTATTTGATAACCAATCAAACAGGTCAAATGTACACTTTTAAATAAAACAAAAATAATTTAGACACTGAATCGTGAAAATAAAGAAAGTTGATGAAGTTTTTTTCAATATTAACCCTAGATTTAAAGAATGATTAGTAGTTTTTTATGCTCTTAAAACATAAAAACGTAACGAAAGTTTTATAGAATTGTTTATTATGAAAAAAACCAATATGTTTTCACGTTTTAATCCCTTCATGTTATTCTTTTCCATAAGAGTCCTCTAGTTAATTTTTTTGTTTTTGGTTTAGTGAAATTTGGACATTAGAACCCGGTTTTTCAACGGTTTACTAATTATAACCGGGTTCTAATGTCCGAATTTTCACTAAACCAATTTTTTTTTTTTAAACTTAAGTACTTTTATGAAAAAAAATAACTTGGAGAGACGAAAATATAAAGTACATGAAAACATGTTAATTTTTTTCATATTAAACTCGTTATAGAACCATACAAAATAGTACTAAAGAATTTTGTTTTGGAGTGAGCCAACAAGCATGCAATCGATGTATCAACAAAGGAATCAACTTTATCTACATCTTTGATGGATCCACATATATATATATATATATATATAGAGAGGGAGGTTCAATGGAAAACCACAATGCACCTGAAAACTTGTGAAAACCGCACTACACCACCACAAATGCATCAAATTCCCCGCGCGATGCATCAAAATCCCGCGCGATGCATCACCTTATTTACGATCATGCCACCTCGTTTTTCATGAAATACACCAAATCGGACGGTTTGCGTAGGTTTCCATAGTTTTCAGGTGCATAGCGGTTTTCCATTGAACCCATCCCTATATATATATATATATATATATATATATATATATATATATATATATATATATATATATATATATATATATATATATATATATATATATATATATATGTGTGTCTCTTTTATAAAGCAACAATAAAATGATCCCCAACAAGGATCATAATCAACAATTTAAATCTCTCACTTTTTTTAATGTAATGATACAATCTACATGCATAAATGAACATCTTGAAACAACTTTACAATGTCTACTAAGATCATGAACATCTTAAAACAACTTTACATTACTACTAATTATTGATAACGATCCTAAATGACAACTAATATTACAACTAGCGACTAAATAATAACAACATAATCCATCTATCCAACGCTAGCTCAAAACTGAGACCTACAAGGCCGTGAACAATTTCCTTAAGGTCATGAATGCAGCGATGAACAGTTTTTATGTGGTCGTGAACACCCAAACGACAGGAATTATGGTTTAGAAGAAGATGATACGATGAAGATGAAGCTGATGGAGATTGAAGATGATGAATCTTTGCAATTAGAAAGTGTGAACTTTTCAACATATACAACTTAAATTTATAAAAATAAAAAGACAAGAAAATAGAAAAGAGCCCAAAGCGAAATAATAAAATGGTCATGACTTAAAAGTTGGCTTTTTCTTTAACTTCTCTAAGTAAATAATTGTTCATCTCAGAGACCTAAAATGTTGGTCATAGATGATAGATACGTTTTGTAATAATCAAACAAAAAGAGATTGTTAGTCCTGTCAAGCTATATAGATTTGATGTTGACAACCCTAATACATATATAACTAAAAATAAATTTAGGCCTTGTTTGGCTCAAAGTTGAGAGAGTCGGAATTTATTTATAGTATATTTGATCTCTTTGATTACAAAAATAATGAATGACATCTTGTTTACATTCCATTAAATTCTAGGAATTAAGAAATTCATCATTCCTAACTATTTGTAAAATCTCTAACGTCATACAACTCATACCTTTTTGCTAAGCATAAACACAATTCCATACATCAACCTATAAAAATAATATATACAATAATTTAAATTTCAATTCATTCAACTTTCATTCCGCAAGACAAACAACGCCTTAGTTTTGTACCTTGCTGATATGGCTGAAAATCCTTGTTATGTGTTTTGTGAGCACTAGGTCCACTGCTAAAGACGAATTGTGTACAACTCTAGGCACGGCTACTACGTAACATAAATACCATTTATCTATCGGGTAATGCGTGCACCCGAGGATGCTCATGCTCTATGTCTCTCCAGTTACTAGGACATTTGGAGCGAATCAATAAATTCCTTTGTCAGCAATTTATCTAGCACAGACAAATAAGCATCGAGTTTTGAGAATTTCCAAAATTCGGGTTGTTTTCAAATGAGGCGATAAATATTGGATTAAACATGAAAAGATGTTTTCAGGATCAAAGATGCATCTGTAAGATGTATTCAGGGGAGCATTACTTCTGCAGATTTATCTTGGTTATATTGATGATGATGCAAATTAATGGTCCCATGACTCTTTCTAGGTGACACTTGAGAGAAGGCTATCGTTTCTCCAAACTTGAACATGGTTTCACAGCTGGACTTTTTCTTTGGGTCCATCGAAAAAGGGCTACAGACATTTCGTCGATTGGCGCCACTCTCTTTTTGCATACCAAGATAAGTTTGTGCTTGAAAATGGCCTTTCCCTGTCCTAATGCAACCTGTATTAGCTATCCTTCTGTTCACTGTCTCCTAATTTTTCGAAGTATATGTGAAACTCTTGTTAAATACAATGTCTTTGACAGGTGTTGATTGATGGCAATGAGAGCCAAAGGAGGAGAAGCAGCTGCTTTTCAATCACTAATTAGAGCTAAAGAACCCTACAGAAACAAATTATTTACATGAAACTACTGCTGCCGATGAGCTGGCTTCATTACTTGCTGAATGTGCAATCGCTGAAGCTTTACCAGCAATACCGAACCATCTACATCTGATCCTTCTCTTGAAGAAGATGCTAGTGGAACTTCCCTATTCGCAGAGACCGAAAGAAGCAGATTGCGCTGGATGCATTCTCTACAACAGTAGCTTTGTTTGTCTACAATGTATGGGCCTTGCTGGATATGACCGTAGAGACGAGCGCTATGTTTTCTGGTGCGGCTGTACCTAAGCGGGTTTCATCATGTGTAGAAGGATGTCCTACTTCGATGAGAAGTAGCCCTTTGCTTTCTTCTCTATCAAACCGAGTGGTACTTGAATGTCTACAATATACATGTTGTAATACAAATTTCTAGCTGACATGCAATAGAAAGATGATTACTTTTGTAAAATAATAGAAATATTAAGAACAATTTTGAAAAGAATTAGATGTTTGCATCTTTTACTGTCATTAACAAATGAAACCTATGACACAAGTACATTCACTGGAACTAAATTATCAACACAACTAACCAGATAACACATCTACATGTCCTCTTGATCTCATGGAAGACATTAGAAAGTGCCACAGATAGCTAACCATCAAATTAGTACAAACTTCAAGCAGAATCTAGACCCGCGAATGCATGGTAGTACTTTGTCATTTCCCATCATAAACCACACGCATAACTTCACATGATGGTCCAGTTCCCAAGCTAGATTCCAAGATTTTGAACTTATCCCAAATTTGAATACATCTGAACCATCATTGGGTAGAAGTCAAGCTTTCAAACTTAATTTACCACCAAAGAAATGTTATGTGAGATGATAGTGTGTTTACCTGTAATTATTTCAATGATCTTTCCTACATTGGAGATGGAAGTGAAGGAAGAATATACAGCAACAATATAATGCTTTTAGTGTCTATGATACATCACTTCTGGCAGAGTCTGTGAACGAGGCTTTGATCTCATCATTGTTTCATCACTATGCCTTATGAGTTCTGAGAGTCTCCATGGTTTTTGCCACTTCCATTTAAATTGAAGTAGCCATTGATGATGACTCCTCTTCCACCTCCATAGTTTGCCAGGAGAATGTCCAACTGCCGGTGATTTTTTCAGCAACAACTGCCCGACCGGAACCATCTGCAGTCCAGATAAAGCTCATTCATTCAGTTATGCAAACTGGTTTAGGGGTTGTGTCTTTTTTTTTTTTATTTCTCAATGGAATCAGAAGTTATTCAAAGGTAAAATGACCTGTTAATGATTCCATTAAGAGGTAAACAAACAGGGCCTTAGAGATGTCAAAGAAACAAATAAATACGAAAGAAACCTTTCGCTTCTGGTCTAGAAAGGCCGCTGATTCCCTGACTAAACCATTGGCTATGCCTGCTGTGTATTTTAGCTGTTTGGGTGCTGGAACAGAGTTTGGAGACAAAGGACCACTCATGTCATCGGCCAAGTGTTTTAACGAATTGTTGGAGTTTCCCTGTTTCATTAGGGAAGTTAGGAGTCAAAAATCCAAGAGAGTTGTCTTTCGGAATTATAAGTTTATGTTTAATTTCTTGAAGTGGTTGTTTAACAATTTTTGGCTTGCAGGATGCATTAAAACACAATAACATATGCCATCTTACGGAAGCTGATGAAGCCAATGCAATTGCCACGGTTTGCTCCCTTACTTTAAGCTCCTTCTCGACTTCCTTTCTTCTCATTTCACTTTGTCGTAGTAACCCCACAAGCTCCTTTAGTTGGTCTTCCATCTCCTTCATTTCAAGATCCTTTTCCCATGATTGACACCTATTCGACAGAAAATGAAACATCAATAGTCATTTCCAAATGGTTGCATAAGTTTTAACAATTCATTATATCAAAATGCTTAATAAGCTACTTAGCTAGAACTATTACAGGGGGAAATAGGTGGTGATAATGATCAAACCACTAGATTACCTTGCATCTGCAAGAGTATTGAACATATATTGAAGCAAGTTTTTTGCGTCTGCCATCGACCGCAGCTGGTTCCATCGTCCACGATTAGCAAATGCACGTTCCCGCTCTTCTGCCTCAGATAGTTGTGAAGCCATAGATACAAGTGAATTTGAGGAAATGCTTAACATGTTCTCCAATGAAGATATTCTTGCCATTCTCGCATTCGGTGACAAAGAACTAGCCCTTGAAAAGAACATCACACCACCCAAATTTAGTTTCTCCATTTAAAATTACTTGGTTTCCATAACGTACAAAAGTTGTCCAAGAGAAGGGGAGAAAGTATCAGGAATTGCATTTATACCTAGAGAAACCATTCTTTCCTCTTGGAGGGCTAACTCCTTTTGAAGCAAATTCATCAACTTGTCTGAGAACTGCTAGCTCCTCAGCAAGTGCAGTGCGCCTGCAAATAAAAATAAAAATTTTACTAAGAGAAAGCAATACATCTATTTCAAAATTTACATCATAAATATTATAGTTACATACACTTGGCTTTGTTTTTCATATTCATGTCGAACTTCGTGAACATTCACCATCACCTCCAGCTCATGATCAAGCCAACGATGCAATGCCTGAGAAGGATAGCTTATTTCAATATATAAGTTCCTCAAAGTCTCGAAGGCCTAGACATATCAAAATGTCATAAAAACCTGTAGATATTTACCTGTCCATTTGCTCCATGCCCATTGCTAGTCACTGTAACATGCCACAGCTTAGTTACAAGATTATGGAAGAGATACAGAGGGGAGAGAATAGTGACGCAAAAGAAATATTCATATGACCAATATTTGTTTGTTCTATATGTGACCTTGACAGTGAATAATAAAAACCAAGTTGAAGCAAGTATATATACCCGAGTTGTCACGAGTAGATTTGCGGGCTTCTAACAATTCTTTTAGCCGCTTGGTTGCCATAGCAGCCTCTTCTGTCTTCCGTTGAAGAACCTGAAAGGTGCTCATAGCGGAATAATTATTTATAGAATAGATATTGCAGCACTGCCGAACAAATATACCAGATAAACTCCTTTTTCATAACAGGTATTAATATTGATGATAATGCATCGAAATGTTACCATTTTTTGACGTTGATTAAGAGCCTGCAGCTTATGCCTTTCGTATTCATTCCTCCTCCCTTCTTTCTTTAGCTGTAATCAAAAAGAAAAAAAACATCATCATACACATGCATATGTAAGCTGATCTTGAATGTCAATTTATTCAAGATTTAACCATATACTAATCTTTGATGCTTAAATGTATTGATCTATCATTCTATTGATCTGGTAATTACTATGTGTGCCACAAGCCCACATGTACAAACCAGCACAAATATAAAGGTATACCTGCAGCAGTTCTTTTTCACGAGATGCTTTCCACTGTCGGAATTGTTCAGCCTCTTGTTTTATCTTGTGCTGTAGTTGAACCTACACGCACATTTAGATTAGGAACAATTTTACTCATATAAGGAGATGAACTTGGATCTTTTCCCACCTTTTGTGCTTTGATGAACTGAATTTCATCTTGTAATCTTTTTGCTGCTTCATCGCTCTTTTGTTTTTGCCTTAAAAGCTGAACTTGACCCTCTTGTTTCTTCTTAAGATCTTGAATCTGAGATGCATAAATATTGAAAACTCTTGTAACTATAATAAGATCATTGATTGGTTACATCTGAATCCACACGGGCATAGCATCATGCATGAATATATAACTACTGACCTGTGATTCAAGAGACTTCAATTTGTGAGAGTGCATATCTCGCACTTTTTGTGTTTGACCATCCGATGAAGCAGAAAGATTTTCAACTTCAGCGAGCAACCGATCCCTCTCTATCTGCATCAATAGGAAAAGTTAGCAAGCAAACATCAAGAAAAGATTTTGAACTTGTTAAATGTGGTTTGCTTATGCTTGTTATTTTTACCTGCACTACCCGCTTTTCATCCTCGAGTTCCATTATCTTCTTTCCAAAATGTTGCTTGAGAGTCATGGTATCAGATCCTTCAAAATGTCTCATTTCCGACTACAGAAAATTGTGTACACAACAAATACACAGTTGATACATAACATTCGTCATATAATAGAAGGAACACTTTTATGCATTAAGAAGTGAAACATAAATTATGTTACTAAAGAGTGACCTTTGTCTTACATTTTGCAAAGAAACTATTTATGTGACTCAGAAACAATTATGTATTAGTCACAAAGGATCACTGTCATGCATAGAGTTTATAATTGATATCCAATAATCCACATGAAAGATAAATCGCCACACCTCTTTCTGTTCTAAACGTTTATTTAACTCATGCAATTCCTTGTCCATAGAGTCTTGGAGGAGTGTATGTTCCCATTCTTTTGCCGCTTCTTCCTCTATGACACCAGAATCACCTATATATATATTAACAAGTCATTAAAGGAAAAAAAAGAGCAAAAAGAAGTTTAGGTTTGCTTAAGTAAGAATACTAGTAAAAAGAAGTTGCAAGAATCACTCTCTAGATTTAGAGGGAGAACACCTACCACTTTCACTCATCTGATAATCAGATGAAACAACACTTTGTAAACCCTGTTCAAGCCCTACGTCTTTCACGCAAAAGGAATCACCAACCTGCAAAATCCGATGGTAGCTAGATTAGCAGACTCAAATGAAATAAATTAGTGCATTATCTATGAATATGTTTATAAACTGCCAAAAAATAGATTTTTAATACATACTTTAGCAACCTTTTCAGATTGATCAATAGCAATGCCTCTGCTGCGGTACTCATGAAGTTCCCTACATAGATCCTGATTGGTAGCTTCAAGCCAAGAAATCCTCTCTCGTAGAACCTGATTACATATATGTGACATAATAAATTTAAAGAAATCAACAAATAAAGCTTCATCACGTAAAAAACCATGAGAAATAAAGTTCACGTGATATTATGCCTGTAATTCAACAGAGGAACCTCCGCCACGAGCATAAAGTTCTGCTTGCAAGCATTCTAGTTGCTGACGCATCTTTAACATTTCAGTGGATACCGGATCCCTATTCACCTGTTCATTTAAAACAAGTGCCTTATGACAATGCATTCAAGAAGTAAACATAAAAATGGTAATGTAGATGAAATACACACTACACACTTACCACAGGCTTATTCTGGATATTCCGAGCACGGTTTGCATACTTTAATGTGTTAAGAGTTTCCTCTGCATTTATATCAGCAGGACTGATGCAAGCTGGAAATGGAAAATTGTTGCAAATTTGTCATATAAGCTTCACTACAGGGACAAAAAATAGCACTAAAGAATTCAAAAAATAATAATGACCTAACAAACACTTTAAAGTCAAATCGGATGTTACCTATCATAACGGTTCTGCTGTTCCCACCAAGTGAGTCCTGCCAGTTTGGTAAAACATAGATTAAACTAAAAGCAAGAATCAAGTTGCATAAACACGTCTATAAATAATTTGCCAAACCTGCAAGAGCCGAGTGAGTTTACTATCTCGATATGGAACATGAGCACCTTCTTTCCGTTTTTTCTCATCACCAAGGGCACTAATGACATTTCCAAGGGCAAGAAGGCCCTTGTTAATATGAACTCCTGTTCAATAAGTGAAGTATCAAGAAGCATTGGTCGTTTGGTACTATTAAAGGCGATATAATAACCATCATCACCTACCTTCTTTAAAACGCATACCATCAGAACCTGTTCTTTTAGCTCGTTCTGATCCAGCAAGGTCAACTAAATGCAACTTTGCACAGAGATATTCATCACACATAGAATCATTTAAGTTGCCATCCCCAACAACATTCGAGTTTGGTTTGCGCATTTGTTCCAAGGTGATGGTGAAGATTGCATGTGAACGACTGCATAAAGAGTTGAAAATGTTATCAATGTTTATGAAACTTTAAAAGAAACATATTTCGCAAAGGTGACAGAACTAAAATGTAGTGTAAAATTAACCTTGATTGATTATTCATATTTGTACTTCCTGTTGCCCTGCTCAATGATCCATGCTCGAGGCAATCAGTCATTTCTTTTAGCGTCTTAACGCTACATTCGGTAGATCCCGCAAGAGTTATGACACCGTTCGAAGTTTCACGAATTTGTATCGGTGGTTTCCCTGGAATGTTCGCTTTCCCTGTCTGCCCATTTGTTATGTCGGATTTGTTACTGGAGTTGGGATCTAGCAAGTCTCTTACTTCTTCTTTTAGAATCTTCACATGAAAAATGTCATTTGATCAGACTTTAAACTAGGAAAGCTAGTTACAGTTTTAAAAATAGCACCACAACAAAAATATAAACGTGAAACTTAAATACCTATGTAAGATGTTTGATAAAAAAGTATACTTTGAACAATTACAAACCTCAATGAAGGAAACATGCAATTGGAACTCTATTTGATGTTGTAACGTTTCAATTTTGTTGAATAAAGCATTCATAGCTTGAGGAATAAGTCCTGTTTCGGGACCGTCCTTGAATCCAGTACCCATCGTGTATGTCTTGCCTGAGCCCGTCTGTGACATTTAGATCATCAAGCACTATCATAGTCGACAAAATATTTCTTTGTAATTTGAATCATCAAACAGTAGTTTTTGTCGATGAGAACATCATACCTGGCCATAAGCTAGAACAGTAGCATTATATCCTTGAAACAGACCATCAACAAGAGGAGAAACACACTCTTCGAACATGGTTGATGATGGGGAACCATTGCTACCATACACATGATCAAAAGTGAAGGAATGATTACCAAGTTGCACCTGCAACACAAATTTTCACTTCATGTGACATATTGTATGTAATAAGTAAAAGTTACATACGAAATGATTAACAAATATTATTGTGCTTCTTTTCTTCTCTTTATGCCCATATCTTCTCAAGTAAGCATACATGGTAAAGTGGGCCTCTAGAAGGATTAAATCTTGGGCTCTATTTGCTTAAATACATCCATTGCATTCAATCAGTAGATGAATTCGGTGGTGTAATCGTCTCAATCTTATTCAGAAAGTAAATGATAACCAAAGCAAAAGCTTTTTTTGTTTTTTTATGTTGCCAAGACTTTGCAACCAAAGTAGAAAAGACAAGTTGCACTATTTAGTAAAGAACCTTAGTTCGTAACGGAAGTTAACGAGTCTAATCCTCTAATTTGTATTTAAATATGAATGTTTTCAGTTTAAGGCATAATCATGCAGTATTCTTCTTAAAGAACTGAGTACATGCAATTTTATCGTTTAAGTGATATCCTATTTCGATAATTGTTAACATTTATTCTTGAGATGTATTTTCCTTAAAATCAAAAACAATTATATCCTTGTTAAAAAGAGGAGCAAAGAATTCAATAATGGGTTCACCATTCCAACAGCCTGACTTCCCTTTATATTTCAGACAAACAGAGTTTCGGATTTGGATGCTGAAGAACTTATTATAGTTTATTTTAGTGTAAAGATTCAAGAAACCACTTCCTAAGTGGTAAATTTTTTTGCCACCCTGCCAATTAACACATCTTTGGGTAAATACTGCAAAATACCACAAAGATGAGGTACTGAATTATGACTTCTAGATAATCCAGATGATGTCCCAAATCTTAAAAGAGGTGGAAAGGTGACGTTCAAGAAAGAAAATGGTGGGAGGTTGAAAGGGTTTGATGAGAGGATGAGATGTCATTGTCGTGCAATTTTACTGGTCAACTACTGTGTCACAAGGGACAATTGGTAAAGGCACTGTCCAATGCAGCCCAATTTATCAGTCAGTCTCTTACTTTACATGACGCTTACACTCCATTTGGACTTTGGAGCAGCTACAATGTATTCAGAGTTTTAAAGAATCGGGATCATGTGTAATTGAAAAAAAAAAAAAATCAAACCCTATAATCATTATAACTTCAATCTTCTTAATAAAAGAAGTCAAGAGTCATTCTATTGGCAGATGTTTAACATAAAAATCAAATTACAGAAGCAAATAAACCAATAAGAATTTCAATTGTTTGACTAATTAAGAGTCTCATATTCTATAAAATCAAGCCCTTTGTGCTGGAAATTATAGAACGGGAAAAAAATTATAGAGAGAACACGCCATGGCATACTTCAACTATAAGCATGCACTGAATTTGGTAATTACCATTCAAACACGAAATAAATCATCCCTGTTCAGGCAATCTCCCAAATTTATGAAAAAAGAAAAATCATTTCCAACAAGCACAACAACAAATATTCAATCAATTTATCGAACTTGAGAATTACTACTTAAAACAACAACATGCACAGAGAACATGCATCAATTTCTCGATCATTTCCAAAAATCATAAAAAGAAAAAAAAAAATTAATTTCCAATCCAACTAGATTACCAGCACCAAAACCACAGCAATTGTACCAATTCACTCCGAGATCTACCAGATCTCCAAAACCTCAACTCGAACATGGATTTTATTAACTTTGGAGGCCAATCAAACCAATTAAAAAAATAAAACCAACTAACGCTATAAAAACTTCATCCACTACAATCTAAGGAAAAAAAGAAAAATTAGATTGCATTTTAGTGGCATTGTAGTGATAATTAACCTGAGGTTTTCCAGGTACGACGGCGACGCAATCTTTACATCCTTGAAGCTTCTCATCTCCAATTAGCGGACGTATATGTACCGCTACTTTCACACAACAATCCTCCGTCGTCGTCGTCGTCGCCGGAGCCGCTTCCATCATGTAAAATTTAGGGAATAAGTAGCTCAGAAAACAGTTAGAGAGAGAGAAGAAAAAGTAGAAGAAGAATTGTCAGTTTTCTTCATAGAAATGGAGGCATTTTTATGGAGTCCTGAAAGTGATCCAGTAACCCTTCAACACACACATACATTATACAGGAAGAAAAGAGAGAGAAAGAAAGGGGCAGTTGGGGAAAGAATGTGTGTTTTCATTAGACTACCCACAAACTTCTAAAACACTCATTCCGAAAATGCCCTTCAACGGCTTTCCTTGCCACCGTTCGTAGTTCCTGTTTTTACAGGTTTGCCCTTTTCCCGGGAATTATCATTAACTATTAATAAATAAATAAAAATTTTGATTGATTATATAAATGAAAGAGAAAAAGGGGGAAAAAATAAAAAATAAAAAAAAAAAGGAAGAAAGCAAAAGTAGGTGGATAACAGTAACACAGGCAGAGCGCAAAGCCACGTGATGTGGGAACAGGAATCCCACGCGACGACTGTTTGCCACGTGGACTCACGCCTTCCATGTATGTTCCATGCATGTTTACGCATACATGTGATATATATATATATATATATATATATATATATATATATATATATATATATATATATATATATATAGGGTCAGGTTCTATGGGGCACCTGTATGCATTGTGCACTTTGGGAACCTGTATGCACCTTTAGATCTTGAATTTTAATGGTTCAGATTGTAGTGGCAAAAGGGTAATTAACTTGAAAATGGATGCACCGGTGCATAGCTTCTCGCGCGCGGAAGGGCAAAATCGGAAGATGCTTGAATTCAGAAAATCCGAATCTAAACAAACATGATGCATCTTCATCCAATTTATTGGATTCGTGTTCAAACACGATGCATCTTCATCCAATTCAAATTCAAACATGATGCATTTCGACCATATTTATCCTCGTCTTTGTTCCATCATTATGCATCACCAAAATCGTGACGCATTTCGGCCATATTCATCCTCGTTATTGTTCCATCATTATGCATCACCAAAATCGTGATGCATTTCGACATTTAAAATAATTTCGTGATGCATCTCTGAAATTTAAATGTGTTCATCAACGTTTGAGAGAAAGAGAAATGGAAAGAGAGAGAAAAGTGGATGGATTTATGGAAAGGTGGTTGATCATTTTATTTAGTTTCCTAAATAAATGATAAATATTAAATTAAATCTTATAATTTAACAATATATTATTAAGCATTCCCAAAATGCCCTTAATGCACCCTTTGTAAACAAGCAATGCATTTTTGGTTCTCATTTGGTTCCCGATGCATATGGTGCCCCATAGAACCTCTATATATATATATATATATATATATATATATATATATATATATATATATATATATATATATATATATATATATATATATATATATATATGTATGTATGTATGTATATGTATATGTATATGTATATGTATATGTATATGTATATGTATATGTATATGTGTGTGTGTTCTTTCATAATCTCTATTGACGAATTGATTATCTGTGATAGACTTTAATTGGATTATTGATTAAATCCGAAATTATATAATTACGATTATATATCTACAAAATCGAATGATATAATTTTCATTATCTTGATTTTAGATTATTTCAAAGATAAAGCTAACATATAATTTTAAATTTGATAACTTTTTCTAACATTAAATATTCTAATTTTATTAATAATAATAAAAAAAGAAAAAGACACTGATTACCGATTTAGTAGTCGGTCAAAATCTTGTTGCTTGAAACAATGTACAGTTTTTTGTTGACGTGGTGTCTACGCACGATAATGGAGTTTAGATCATTCAGTTAGAGGGTGATAAGTAAGTGTGAAATCACGGATCGACTTCCGTTGGAAGCAAGTTGAATTTAGATGGTGAAAGTAAGTTTAAAGTCTCCATGGAGTACTGTTCAAGCGTAGTCCGGCGGGATTTGGCGTTGGAACCGTTCCTTATCGATCCCGGACTCGGATCATAGCTGAAACAATAGGAGAAATTCGTTAGAAGCGGACCCAAGGCCGGAGCCCCGGAATCCACCTCCGACGATCAAGTTAGATATACGAAATTGGGAAATAATAATTAACTAAAACTCAGAGGAATATAACCAGAATGCAAAAGTCATAGAGATGATAAGTGCAGTAATGTAAATATATAATCACTTGGCTTACGTTAGTTGAAAACAATACCAAAAGAGCACTAGATCTCAAACCATTACCGATCGGTGCTTGAGTTAGCTGCTGATGGTTCGTGGAAAATATACGAGCAGAGGCGGTGGAGGCAGATTGTAGAGGGAGAGAGAGTAGCGACGACGGAGTGATGGCGACGGAGCAATGGCGGTCGCTGGGGTTAAGCAGCAGCCACAGTCGACGGCTGAGGCGAGGGAGAGAAAGAGAGAGCGAGTGTTGGGAGGTGTGTGTGTGCGCCGAGAGAGAGACGCAGGGCTGAGCGGTGGTGGATTCCTGGCGGCGGCGGCGCTAGGGTTTGGCCGCTGCCATCGATTGCGAGAGGGAGAGGGAGAGCAAGCGAGGCCGAGAGATCAAGAGGGAGATGGAGGAAGAACAAACCGGTGTGGTTGATGGTCGCCGGCGGAGCAGCGGTGGCGGCGGTGGCAGCGGCGGCCGTCGGCTAGAGATAGAGAGCAGAAGGTAGTCTGTGTCCAGGGTTAGGGAAGGAGTCGCCTCCCTTTTCCTTGCTGCCCCCCTACTTCCAGATAAAGTCTTAGCCCCAAAATAAAGAGATGGGCTTTTTAGGTCCAACCCAATATTCCAAATGTGACCCACATCATCAAGTCCCCCAAGTCCAGAGTGATTGGTTTTATTCAAACTAATTACTTTGGACTTAATGCTACGCGTACCTTCCTAGATACCGATATTGATATTAAGCCCCTGTGTTCATGTAATAAGAATGTGTAATAGGATGCCACACTAAATCAGTAAGCATTAATTCGTACATATAAATTTTTAAACAAGGCATGCGGCCAACCCTCGTAAAGGTTGGTCTGTCCTTTATAAACAATGAAGGCATGCAACCGTACAATGGAGGGACCGGTCTATCCTTATAAACAATGAAGGCATGCAACCGTGCCATGAAGGGACCGGTCTATCCTTATAAATAATGAAGGCATGCAACCACCCCTTGTAGGGACTGGTCTATCCTTATAAACAATGAAGGCTTGCAACCGCCCCTTGTAGGGAACTGGTCTATCCTTATAAATAATGAAGGCATGCAACCGCCCCTTGTAGGGAACTGGTCTATCCTTATAAATAATGAAGGCTTGCAACCGCCCCTTGTAGGGAACTGGTCTATCCTTATAAACAATGAAGGCTTGCAACCACCCTTGTAGGGAACTGGTCTATCCTTATAAATAATGAAGGCTTGCAACCGCCCCTTGTAGGGAACTGGTCTATCCTTATAAATAATGAATGCATGCAATCGCCCCTTGTAGGGAACTGGTCTATCCTTATAAATAATGAAGGCTTGCAACCGCCCCTTGTAGGGAACTGGTCTATCCTTATAAACAATGAAGGCTTGCAACCGCCCCTTGTAGGTAGGAACTGGTCTATCCTTATAAATAATTAAGGCTTGCAACCGTCCCTTGTAGGGAACTGGTCTATCCTTATAAATAATGAATGCATGCGATAAACTTGCTTGTGCAAGCAATCTGTCCTTTAGATAAATATCCTTGCGGATGATAAGTATATGAATGTCAAAACTTCCTCACATCATGTACCCTGCGTACTCCTGCAAAAGGGTTAGAAATGTAGTTTCTTGTTTTTGTCAGTCATTGTCATGATCTCATATATTATGAGTGCTTAAAAAGCTACAATAACTAGACAGAGGTAAGATCAAACCATATTTGACATGTTGAGAGGGTCTGTCGAAGTGTTATAATCAGCATCATATAGGTCTGGCTCTAGATCTTGGATTGCCCTGAAGAGAGGGATCTGCGCCGGAAAGCAAAGCCTATGGATATAGAGGTTTAGACCTTTAAGGTTGCCCCTCCCCCCTTTTTTTATCTCATGGAATTGACAAAATAATTTTGGTATTGGGTATATATTGATACTCTGCTATCATCTTAGGATACTGTCAATTAAGCAGAACCATAAAACCAATATTAGTATTACCAATCAAGATCATTAGTTGAGATGTTTAACATTATATCGTGAAATATGTCAAACATTTTTTAGATAATTTATGCTAATTAATTCCTCATGGAATAAGTCATGTATATTCAAAATACATAAATTAAATAAATTGATGCACAACGACTAATATTCAGCTATAAATACACAGGAGCCCTTACCTAACTTGACGTACGTTGCTTAATTATATAATACCGGCACCATAGGTCCAAAATCAAATGAAACACAACTCCCTATATGATGATTCTACCATGCTCCAAAACAAAGGAATGCACTAACAGGATGACTTTTCAAGCTCCAGTTTAAGCAAGAAAAACAAGGTGCTCAACAAGAGCATGTCCATTTTAACAATCACGACCCTAAACAACTCGAAATATGAACTAGTGCTCAATAAACAAGTTAAAGAAAACAAGTCGGCCTTAAAAATCCAAGGGTTGGACTGGTCAATTAGTGACATTGCAAACCTTAATAGGTGAAATCAAGTAAGAATCAAACTCACATAAGATGTTGTCAGGCTATCAATCAGAAATATAACAAGACCTACAGCGATCGAAATGATCCAATATTACCAACCAGAACAGGTAAACAATCGAGAACATAGCTTAGGATGTCAATGACCCATGATTTGTCTGAAACAAACAGTTTCTTACAATCCCTTGGAATGAAAATTCAACCAAAAACCGTCATCAAGTCATCAGTTACTAAAATAACAAAAGTGGTCACTGTAAGGGACCAAATTTAATGACCACGAAAGATGGAATGAGACATAATGACCAAAAAAGCAGTCATTAGATATTGATTGGTGTGTACTGAAAATGATGTTCACCAAATGTACTACTGATGCACAATTAGCTCGTAAATGTACAAAGAAGGTCACCGAAAAAGATACAAGTCAAAACCCCATTGATCATTGGTGTAGCATGCAGCAAAGAAAACTAATCAGTTGGTATTTTTGACCATTAGAAAGGTTACAAATTACAATAGCAATTATTGCTAAATCTTGTCGCAAAATCTAAAACACAAAGACAATCGAATATATATATATATATATATATATATATATATATATATATATATATATATATATATATATATATATATATATATATATATATATATATATACCATCTAATATAGCTAGGCAGCCTTCAACTCTTTTAGAGAGATTACATATACATAGAATAGAGAGATTCTCCGTGGCATAAATATTACATTTAAACACCAGATACATACTAAGAATTTGTGCTTGTGACCTAGAAATATTCCAACAAACTGCATGCATGCATTACAGCAGCAATGTACTGCATACACAAGAAATTAAGAAAATGATGATCTATTACAGCAGGGGAATGAGAAAGGAACTCCCTTCATTTAAGCTTGAAAAATGAGTTGCTTGACTTTCAAAGTTAAACATATATATATATATATATATATATATATATATATATATATATATATATATATATATATATATATATATATATATATATATATATATATATATATATATATATAGATTGAGATCCTATGGGGCACCATATGCATCGGGAACCAAATGGGAATCAAAAATGCATTGCTTGTTTACAAATAATGCAATAAGGGTAATATTGGAATACTTTATTTGAAAAAATTAATTATTCTTTTGATTAATAGATTAGGATTAAAATAGGAAACTAAATCAATCTCATTAACCATTCTCCATGTATTATTCTCTCTCTCTCTCTCTCTCTCTCTCTCTCTCTCTCTCTCTCTCACACACACAATCGACCGACGAGTTTGAGAAGACGATGATGAGATGAAGATGAAAATGATGCATCACGTTGAACTCATGAACCTATGAACGTATACGATGTGAATAAGACGAATACGAAGATGTACAATATGAACACGATGATGCATAACCTGGTGCTCCATATGAACACGATGATGCATAACCCGGGAAAGATAAATACGAAGATGCACAGTCAATGAAGATGATGAAGCATCATGTTGGATTTTTGTTCAATTGGAATTTTTTAATTTTAGAAGTGCATTTTATAAATTTATTAGCATTTAATACTTGATTATTGAATTAAATATTCAATCAATATAAATTTAATTTTGAGTTGACTTGATATATTATTTTCTCCGAAAATACCTTTATGCACATCTAATATGTAAATCGTGCATCATAATGCGTTCACAAATTTCATCTTTATTACTCTTTTGCCATTGTAATCTTAGCCATTCATTTTCTAGATCTAACGGTGTATATGGGTTCCTAAGTTGCACGATGCACACAGGTGCCCCATAGAACCTAACTATATATATATATATATATATATATATATATATATATATATATATATATATATATATATATATATATATATATATATATATATATATATATATATGATCAAACACCTTTACAACGTATTACCTTCGGGTCAGATTTCTCAGTACTTGCATGTATTTAACAAGTTCAGTTTTTAATTATAGGGCACTTGTATTATTATATAAAAAGAAAAATGTAACCCATGATTGAATAAATTGTTACGTGTAAGGGAGATATATTAATTGTTTTCAATTATACATGCTTTTGATATAACATTGTGTTGTGATTGCAAACGGCCACTATTTACACAATCTGTAGCTATTTGGCATAAATATATCCAAGCCTAATTGATTAAAAATTACGTAACACAGAAATATAATACAAGGGCAACGAAAAAATGAAGTATCAATGCAGATTTAATACGATAATAATGATGAAAAATAAGCATATAACTAAACCGGACCAGAACCAAATAACACAAAAAGACTATAAACCGGTTCAGGTCCTTAGGACTGGTTCTGTCACAAACCATAATGTGAAGTCGTGAACCAAATAAAAAGTTGGGATAGATACCGAAATCCCACTGTAATAAGCAGGTAGAACCTAGAAACGAAACCAGAACACGATGGCTAATTGTTCGAGGTCCCACGGATGGCGCCAATGTTCAAGCGTAGTCCGGCGGGATTTGGCGTTGAAACTGTTCCTTATCGATCCCGGACTCGGATCATAGCCGAAACAATAGGAGAAATTCGTTAGAAGCGGACCCAGGGCCGGAGCCCCGGAATCCACCTCCGACGATCAAGTTAGATATACGAAATTGGGAAATAATAATTAACTAAAACTCAGAGGAATATAACCGGAATGCAAAAGTCATAGAGATGATAAGTGCAGTAATGTAAATATATAATCACTTGGCTTACGTTAGTTGAAAACAATACCAAAAGAGCACTAGATCTCAAACCATTACCGATCGGTGCTTGAGTTAGCTGCTGATGGTTCGTGGAAAATATACGAGCAGAGGCGGTGGAGGTAGATTGTAGAGGGAGAGAGAGTAGCGACGACGGAGTGATGGCGACGGAGCAATGGCGGTGGCTGGGGTTAAGCAGCAGCCACAGTCGACGGCTGAGGCGAGGGAGAGAAATAGAGAGCGAGTGTTGGGAGGTGTGTGTGTGCGCCGAGAGAGAGACGCAGGGCTGAGCGGTGGTGGATTCCTGGCGGCGGCGGCGGCGCTAGGGTTTGGCCGCTGCCATCGATTGCGAGAGGGAGAGGGAGAGCAAGCGAGGCCGAGAGATCAAGAGGGAGATGGAGGAAGAACAAACCGGTGTGGTTGATGGTCGCCGGCGGAGCAGCGGCGGCGGCGGTGGCAGCGGCGGCCGTCGGCCAGAGATAGAGAGCAGAAGGTAGTCTGTGTCCAGGGTTAGGGAAGGAGTCGCCTCCCTTTTCCTTGCTGCCCCCCTACTTCCAGATAAAGTCTTAGCCCCAAAATAAAGAGATGGGCTTTTTAGGTCCAACCCAATATTCCAAATGTGACCCACATCATGAAGTACCATATTAGACTGGGGTACCGGAGTACTATATTAAATGAACATGTTCAATACGATGAAATGTTACATTTAATGCAAAAGTATAATATACATATGTTCAAAATTACATTATGATTAACTGGTTTACATAATTTTCATAAAAATCACGTTTAATTTGTTTATATGTGTGTGTGTGTTCAAGATCTACGTAGTATCATCTTTGATT
>JAANYP010001429.1:1174936-1212436 GCA_020465985.1 Centrapalus pauciflorus | reverse complement strand
CGAGAGAGGGGGTGGTGGCCGGCCGCCGGATTTATAGAGAGGGGGAGAGAGATAAGGGTGAGGGAGAGAATGTGGAAGAGATAAATGGAAAATTTGTTATTTTGTTAATTTAATGATTTAATTACCTAAATTAATTCATTCTATTTTAAATGTTTCTAAAATATATTTTAATTATAATTAAATATAAATTACAAGTTTAGCATTCCTAAAACGCCCTTAATGCATTTTTGGTTCTCATTTGGTTCCCGATGCATATGGTGCCTCATAGAACCTCTCTCTCTCTCTCTCTCTATATATATATATATATATATATATATATATATATATATATATATATATATATATATATATATATATAGGGAGGATCAATGGAAAACCAACATGCATCGGAAAACTTTGGAAAACCTCCATACACCACCACAAATGCATCACAATTCCCGCGTGATGCATCAACTTTCCCACGTGATGCACCAAATTCCCACGTGATGCATCAAATTCCCGCGTGATGCATCGACTTTCTCCGTGATGCATCACCTGATCCAATGGCTATAAAGTGGTTCCCGGGTTTTTCGATGCATATAGGTTTTCCATTGAACCCACCCCTATATATATATATATATATATATATATATATATATATATATATATATATATATATATATATATATATATATATATATATATATGTATATATGGGATCCATTGTGAACAAGTTATTCGTTGTGAACGTTGTGAACAAATAAAAAAATACATATAATCATTCATATATATCAACAAGTGTTTGTAATATGATTCATATGATTCAAAAGGTTCATAGAAGTGTCTATTTAAGATTCAGAACATTCAAAAGGTTCATAGTACGTAGTTTTTATAACAAGATGCACAAGATGCATAAGATTCAACAAGATTCATGACATTCGACAAATTAATTGGATTCCATAAAATCCATAGGATCCAATAAGATTAACGAGTTAATAGAAGGGTTCGGTAGTATTTTCAACAAGATTCATAAGATTCAAAAGCTATTTTATGGTTGTTTATAATGTTCACAACGAATAAAGTGTTCACAAAAGATCCTTAGTCTATATATATATATATATAATTACGATCAAATGAGAAATTTTTAATTTTGTAACTGTTTCTTCTTCTCCTCTCCATCTATAACTTTTTTTTTTCTTCGGCCAAGTTTATTCTAATCGATTTTGATTAAAATCAACATTTCAACAAAGGCTTTTCATCAATCAATTACAAATATCTATGAATGTTTTATTCAATTATTTTCAATGTTTTTCTGTCAATTTTCAAATGATTTCTTTTATTTGTAGTTCTCCATCAATTTTTTTTCTTCTAGATTCTACCTCGAAATTACTTCGACATTATGGACAATAACACTTTATGTGTTGAATTATAGATTCCATATTTCCATGAACATCATCAAGTTTTGTTATCTATAAAATTTATGCACACAAGGTGTTTGATGAAATGAGTCAAAGGGAAAAAATCAAACATTTAATAGTGATTTAAGCTTAAGAAACATCATAGTTTAATTAAAAAAACTTAACATTAAGTAAATTCAAAAAAACAAACACTAAAAATGAACTTAAGACACTGTTAAGGTTTGCTAGCGAGGATGAAAATTTTGATGAGGAATGTATTCTGTCATAGGTTCGGTTGTGCAAGCACCAAAAGGAGCATACATCAATATTGGAAATAGGTTCGGTTGTGCAAGCACCAAAAGGAGCATACATCAATATTGGAAAAAACTGAACAGATGATTTATCTATGGTTCAATATATGAGTTATGTATTGTTTGACTGCATAAGAGATAATACGTTTGATCTCTAATTGATAGGTATTGTTTGAATGCATAAGAGATAACATGTCTGATTTTTTATTGATAAGAGATGATCCTGATAAGATACTGAGATTTGATAAGAGCCACCTGACCCCTTACATCTGTAACAGTCACAATGGTATTGTTAAAGCTTGCTTGAACATGAAAAAGTTTAGTCGTGCACTCTTGCGTGAACTAGTTTAATTTTTTTTTTTTCATTCAATTTTAGTAATCCCGTTTGTTTTATAATTTATATTAATTCTACATAAATATTATATTCATTCTCAAAACACATAATTTTATCATCAAAACAATAAGTATTTTTTTTATAAAAATCAAAATTTGGCAATTATTTTTTGACTTCAAGTAAGAAGAACAAAATAACCATTTACAATCAACATGCTATAAATCTTTAACAAGATTCAAGTAACAAGAATTACCACAAGTGATTCAAGTAACAACATGTATATCTTATCATTGATGTTCATCTACCAATTCAAATGGCTAATAACAATACTCAACTGATAGGAGGATTCAAGTATTAAGTCTAGATTCCACTTTCAAGTAACACATATCAAAGAAGCTATATCAAGATTCAAGTAACTTTAACTAGTTTCAAGTAATAACTCTATATTCAACTTTCAAGTAACAAGATTTAAGTAACTTTAACAAGATTCAAATAACATGTATTATATCCTATATCATTGATATTCATCTACCAATTCAAGTGACTAATAACTATATTCAAGTGATAGGAGGTAGGGGTTTGCAGAAAAACCGAACTGAAATAAACCAAACTGAAGTGAAACTGATGCTTTGGTTTCTATGTTTTTGTAAAAACTACAAATTACGGTGCGGTGTGGTTTTAACCCAGAAACCAAACCGAAAATCACCGAAGTTTTACTGTTATTCTAGGTGAGTAGTCAACGATGCTTAATTAAGTCCATATGATATTGATGTTTTCATAAGTCCATATAATTACATTGTATTAATACATCAACATATATATTGATATTATGATATGACGGCTAATGACGGCCGAAACTTTAATATTAGAAGTTTTCTTACACACTGGTATTGAAGTTCTCTTACATATTAATATTATAAGTTCTCTTACACCTAAGGCAACCGAAGCTTTAATATGTACTCAAGATTGGATACGACACACACATAGATATTGAGCTTCAAGATATGCATAGAGGAATTCTAAGAGAAATCGGAGAAAATTGAAGTTGGTAAGGCTGACGGTTAAATTGACACGTGGTAAAACAAAGCCAATTTAATTTTAAGGAATTCTTTATTGAATTGGGCTTTATATAGGGGCTTTTTTAAACTTTTATAGTTGTATGATAATTTTTAAATTAATTCTTATAAAAACTATTAAAAATTAACCTCGATAAAAATTATTTCTAAATCAGTTACTATTGATACATAAACTGATCCACATGCGTGAACGCTAGATCATGTGTTCGTCCACTCGCTACGTAACGAATTTTTGTGAGTGACGATTTTTTTCTCGTCTATTTCCATCGATCCCTACCAAGTATATATCATAGACAAAACACACAGCACATATATAACCCAAAAAACATATAATTCTGCGAAAAAGATTTACAAAATGGCAAGTGGCAACGTTTAGTTTGGATTTATTCTTGCACCAATCCAAAAATATTGGGGACTCCACGACAGTGTTTAAAGTGATTTTTGTCTTTTCTTATACTTGGAAAACTTATATTTATACATTTTTAATTTATTCTTTTCCATTTTCTCTGTCTAAATAACTTTTTTAAGAATCGTATGGATCGATAATGCAACCAATATAAAAACATCAAGGTTGTCAATATCAAAATTTTACCTAGCTAGTATTGTTTTTGTCTTTACAAAATTGAAATTGTAGGATTGGATTGTGATTCTAAAATCTTACTACGAAATCATTAGTTTTTTTTTTTAATCTTAGGTATTATAATTTATAATTTTATATCACAAACTAAGAAATATTTATACATTAAATTAGAAAATGTATATGTTCATGTTTTGAATGTTTATAGTAATGCCAAAAAAAAAAAATCAATTGATGTTACGAATTTATGATTCAATCCATTGTCCTACCGGGTAAATAATTTGATCTTATATAAAATGTATGATCGAATCAGTAAACGATCCTACGATCTTGAAAACGATCCTATAGGAAAATCAGATAAAAGGGTTCGGATCAAACTGGTGACCAATCCTACAATCCTACCATCGATCCCACGATCTCGCTTTTGATCCTGCTAAATATTGACCCTGTATCGATCCTAATCAAAGTCAAAATGTGGGATCGTAATCACAATCTTGAGGCTGAGCGGAGTGGTCGTCCCAAAACCAAAGCGGGGTGCATATTATCTCGGACAAGCCCCGACTGGAACACCATCCCGGAGACCACGACCCCAAAGCAGCTCTGCACCCGACGCGGTGTATCCTGACTTCCCCCCCCCCCCCCTCCCCTCCCCTCCCCTCTCTGAGACCATATATGTTTACATCTTAATAAAATCATTAAGTGGTCTGCTTTTGAATACTTTCTTAATGATTTCATCAAGAATTAAACAAACAACCCCTAAAAATTTATGATAATTGGTATAAGATAAAAAGATGTCTACTTTCAGATATAAAAAGATGAAATGTATAGAGAGAAATAAAGTTGATTTGATCAAAAAAATGAATTTTAAAATGGTAATTACTCCCATCACCTTATGACCAACAAGTGCTAAAAGCATCAAATACAAATTAATTATGAAGTTTTTTTTATTTTATATTAATAAGTTTTGTTTGATTTAACAATAAATTTTTTGAAATTGTTTAAATTTTATATTATTTTTCTTGTCCTAGTGTTTTTTTAAAGTCTTGTAATTTGGTCCTTTTATGAGTCTTGGTGTTTTAATTTTATTTTTCTCTTTACCTTATAAAAAAAAAGGAGAATTTCATGTATATCCTTGTAAATCTTCATTATTACATATATATCCTTATAAAATTCCTTATTACATATATATCCTTACAAACCTTTAAAACTCACTAATATATCCAAATATCTAATTTATAATTATTAAATTATTTTAAAAATATAAGAAAACTATTTTTCTAATTACTTTATTTAAATGTCCTTGAATACCCTTAATCTTTTCACACAATAATTGATTATTTTCCCAATTCTTCTAAAACCAAGTGCAGGATCACTCTCAATAATGGTCAAACATGGATTTTGTATTCGTCTTCACCCATCACCTTAACCCACGAAGTGTCCCCGATTTCATCCGAAGCTTTCTGTGGTCTTACAAAAGTCAACATCAGTCAGAATTAATCCCAACATACGAGTGGGTGAGTGTTTTGCAGTTTTATGGTATAATTTTAGTGCAGTTTTTATGGATTTTAGTGTAGTTTTATGCAGTTTTTAATACAATTTTAGTGCAGTTTTTATGCATTTTAGTGTAGTTTTTATGCAGTTTTTAATACAATTTTAGTGCAGTTTTTATGTAGTTTTTTATACATTTTTAATTAGAATGTTGAATTTTAGTGTAATTTTTATGAATATTTAGTGCAGTTTTTATGTAAGTTTAGTGCAGTGTATTTTTTGTGTAATAAGAAAGATTTAAAAGGATACAATGCAATCATTGTTTGTGAGAAAATGTTAATTTAGTAATTTACATATAAATAAATTGAGAAAATGATATTTTATGTTTTTTATAATGATTTAATAATTATAAATTAGATATTTGGATATATTAGTGAGTTTTAAAGATTTGTAAGGATATATATGTAATAAGGAATTTTGTAAGGATATATATGTAATAATGAAACATTACAAGGATATACATGAAATTCTCCCAAAAAAAAAAAGATTTAAAACAATTGCTTGTGGTTTTGGTCCCCACACATGTAAATATCACTTAAGTCATTTTTATAATAAAAGCATTCTAGTTTATTTTATGTAAAGATAAATTGATATACATGTTGGTTCATTTTTTTTATAACTTATGACAAGAGTTTGTTAATATTAATATTACTTTAGAGATAATTTGATACAAAAAATTAGAAATTAATAGTTTATAAATAATATCTACAAGAATATATAAAAAATGAATTAATTTATATGTGCAGGGTTTGGGAACTAGTGATTTGGTCCAAAACTAAACAGTTTTAGTTTGTTGGCCAAAAATCAAAAACCAAATTATCCGTTTTAGTAGCGGTTTAGTTATCATAGGTCATTTTTTTGGTTAATTTGATTGTTGTTCGTATTTCAATTATTATGATCACCTCTATTAATTTGATATAATGTGTGATTAGTTCAATCTATGGGGAGGATGGTGATTTAGGTAAGAATTCTTATGAGATCACAAGATTAAGGGGGCGTTTGGTTCGCGGACTTCCTGGGATTTCCTGGGATTTGCATTTAAAATCCTGTGTTTGGTTCGCAAATTTCAGTAAGGATTTAAAATCCCAGGATTTCTTAAATCCTTCCATTCTTTGTTACTTAAAATCCCAGCCTCCCCCCTAGGATTTTAAATCCCAGTTACCTTGCATTTTTCAGATTAACAAATTTTTTCTATAAGATAATGCAAATTCTTTGACAAAATCCTGACAAATGCAAATGCTGCATAATGCAAATCCTTTGACAAAATGCAAATCCCAGATAAAAAAATCCGCGAACCAAACGCCCCCTAAATGATGCATGGAATAACATCTTTCGATAGGCAGAGTTAGAACATATAGGAGTTAACTTAGCTGGATCATTTGGAAAAAAAGATTAGTGACAAAAGTGAGACTTCTTTTCGGCAAGACAAATGGTCGTGCGACTTTAGGTTATATCAGAAGTTTTTCTAGGCTCTTTAGGATGGAAAACAATAATACTGCGAAGGATAGAGATCGATTGGTGTGGAAATGGGAGTGTTAATGGGTATAAAGACTTGTTTGGGGAGCAAGGAGAGATCTCAAGGGAAATCAGATGATCTTGATATCCTTAATCTTCTAGTGTATAGTTAAGAGTTGTAGATGTGAACACATAACACAAATGGGTTTGTCAACTACGCTGGGTATCTATTTTGTGCTAATCAGAGTTGTTGCAACTACTTTAACGCTATGATATTGGATCTTGTTTTATTGGATATATCGGTAGTATTTTCGTAGATGGTTTGATTGCTTTAGTTATTTCTAGTATAATTCAAGTGACAAAGTTTGAGTTTGTTTCGATAATGTAGGCTCGTATATTGTTTGGGGTTTTCGTTTCCGTTTATCTTGCAGGCAGGATGGAATGAAATGTATTGAATTGTCCTTAATTTTGACTGACAATATTGCCTTTTGAATATTCTTTCCTATATAATATTGTGTGTTGGTTGTAATCGTATAGCTAAATTGCACTGGTTTTTTTATAAATAGTATTTACTAGTTTATTATCCACGTATTACGCGAATATTTTTAATACATGAACAATATAATAATCTAAAAGGTAAAAATATAAATATAAATATATTTTTTAAACAAAAATATGTAAAAATGATATTATTATTATTATTATTATTATATATATATATATATATATATATATATATATATATATATATATATGAATATTGTATTATATTATAATTAATAAATTATTAGAATATTAGATTTTGTTGGATTTCATTTAATTTGAATTTAAAAGTAGATTATATTATATATGGATATATATAATTTAGATTTAATTATTATTTTTTAAAACTATAAATGTCACGTGTCGATTCATGGTGATGAGACGTAGCTTCACGAGAAATGAATATATTTACTTTTTTATTAGGATAGATAGATACAATATATAATCTGTAATTCATTCGTCATTCTTAACCAAATAAAACATTACATTTAAAATTTTAAATGTTAACAACATATAAATAACAGGTGTTATACCCCTTTCATGGGATATATTAATCATATTGATTAATGTTTGTTTGATGATGGCTTTAATCCTTTTTCCATCTAATAAATTAAATAGTCATAAGTTCTTGTTTACTTTCATTAAATATTGGGTCCTTTTTCTATCTTTATTAGATGTGAATGTAATTTATATTCTTACGGGACCCACCTGCCGCCCTTTTATTTGACGTGGACAATAAATATAAAAAGAGTTTATTATAAAAAAACTAACAAATTCTTACGTTTTTTGTATTTTCATTTCTTCGTATTATTTTTCTTTATAAAAGACCTCAAGTTAATTTTTTCTTTTTGGTTTAATGAAATTTAAACATCAGAACCTGGTTTTTAGTTTTTAAAAGCATGGTTTAGTAATTATAATCGGGTTCTGATGTCCAAATTTCACTGAACCAAAAAGAAAAAATTAACTTGAGGATTTTTATGAAAAAAATAACTAAAACGTGAAAACATATTGGTTTTTTAATAATAAACTCAATATAAAAACCCATAATGTCCTTGCATCCTTAAAAACCCGTATAATAATTTTTTTAGTGATATAATTAAGTTTTTATTTATTAAAATCAATGTAATAATAATATTGAACAATATAATATGCTTTCATTTTGACATGTATTGCAGCATGCATACAAATCTTTAAAATATGTTAAATACAAAGGTCTTATTATATTTTCTTTAGATGCCCAAATCTTCCAATATACACATACGAAAAGTTTCGAAAGAATTGAAAAAGCTCCTATAATCAATAGTAGGTGTGCTTATAATTCGGTTCAACTAGGTTAAAAACGGATCTCAATTGAATGAACAAATTTCATCGACTGATTACTAAAATAAACCGACCAAGTAGGTGTGCTTATAATTCGGTTCAACTAGGTTAAAAACCGGATCTCAATTGAATGAACAAATTTCATCGACTTATTACTAAATTAACCGACCAAGTAGCTCCAACTAGCTGAACCGGATCGACAGTCCCTTTCATTTCGGTTTGCTAGTCTACATGCACCTCTAAAAGCAATTAAAAAAATTTTCATCAATGTTAAATGTGACTTGAATATTGGTGATCCGAGTGGAGATAGACTCGACGAGATTGAAAAAACCCAAAGTGTGATTTCGACGGGATAAGTTTTTAGAACGAACCTAAGCGATACACGAACAGATTAGTATATATAGACGTAGTTGGGCTCAACCCACTAATTACTGGTTATCATTCTGGTTTTAGGGCTTCCAGCTTTGTTTATATATTAATTATATCGATTGCTAAGATTGCGTTGTACTCATTGATTAACTCGTGAATAATGAATACTTCTAGTTGTGCATGAATGTATCTCATATTAACCAAACCGGTCATATTAAAGTAAAAAGTTTAAAAAATCATAAAAAAACAGCTAATATTTATATCAATTTACAAAGTTAGAAAATAATAGTAGTATTCTTATATTATTTTTAATAATTAATAGTTATGTATTTTCATTTTACCTATATATATTTTAAATAAATAAATTTTATTAAAAAAATATCCACGTAATATGTGAGACATGAACCAATTATATCATAAAATACTAATCCTTTTGATACATATAAGTATAACATAAGGAGAAATTGATTGCTTTAATGAGGACATGTCATGCATAAAAAGCTTCATGTTCTAAATAAATTGAAACATTTAATCTTTAAGTTAATGGATTAATATTCATGAATTCATCCATTAATTGAAGGTAGAGTAACGTGGTTTAAGTAAATGTAGCAGGGATAACAATATTTATGTGGGACATGACTTTATATTATAGAATTACGAGTTTAATTAATATATTAATTTGTGATTTCCAAATTTTATTATTAATTTATCACTTCAAAATAACCTTATATATATATATATATACAAAAATTCGGAAATTCCACACACCGTACAAACTTAACGTCCAATTAAACCTAGGTTTTAATAACTTTTGAGTTGCAAATTAATTATTATCTCTTACCATCATTATTTAATCACCATGACAAATATAAGATTTTACATTTTTTTTCTACAATTGATTCGAACATGTTATTGAAAAGATGATCTTCGTATTTGATCAATTAATACTTGTAAACATATATGTTAATTGTCTACACACATGTACACATCATACACACGTGTATGTGTACGTGTGTGTATAACAAATGAAAATGTCATAATTTTCTCTACACTTGTAATTACGGCTATATATTCATCAATTTTTCCACACTTGAAAATTTGAAGATACAGATTTATCATTAAAACAGATTTTTTATTCAAAACGTTAAGATATCTTTCCACACTTCATACTTTTGCATATTTTTATGTTGTATACGTACATATACCTGAAAAACGTATATATACAAACAAGATGTTGTAGTAAGTCAATAACTATATATTTTTCTTTTCACTCACTAAAAGCGAAATGATTCCGTCACGCTAAATTCAAACTTCTCATCAATAAAAGCTCAAACACCGCAAAAGATATGAGAATCATCAAACATACCGAAAATTTCTTGTTTTTATATTGTCGAATTGTTATGGTAGTTATAGTGGCCAATGTCACATACATATTCATGTATATGTATAAATGGTAAACTATAAGTCAAGCAAAAGTGCCCCCACTTTCACCAAATGTCACACCCTTCAATTCCTTTGATTCATCACCAAGAAACCTAACCCATTGTCTTTTTGATCCCAACCACAAAACCAAATCCTTTTCTTAAACCTAACTTCCAAACAGTTTTTACACAATCCTACCGTTATATAGCTTTTTAGGTTAGATAAAAACCAAGCAACCATAGCTATGTTTATATGCAATCTTGCCACGCATTCCGTTAGTAGGACCTACACGTACTGTACGCTGATTATCCCTCGTTCTTTGTCTTTTAATGTCGGTGGAGTTTGTTTATGAATTATGATGATGTGTGTTATATACTAATCTTACCAAACCCATGAAAATGATGGTTCTATGATTGTCATTAGGCTCCTTAATTATCTATAATTAGGTTCATTATATGATAAAACTTTGAGTAATAACTATATTGATTATGCCAAAGTTTGGTGAAAATGTCGTTGTCGTTTATGTTTTAAGTATAATTAATTAATTGTTTCTGTTAATTAGTTATTAACAAATTTAAACATTTTGGAAAAAAGGTTCATATTAGTAAGTATCAACTTTTAATTATCAAAAATCGTAATGTCTACTATTTACTGGGCATCATTTTTTATAAACGTACATTTTTTTTTCTCAAGTTTTAAATTATTATTATATAAATTTAGGAAAAATAAGATGTTCAACCCTTAGAGCACTAATCTTATCTCTGGTGAAAATCAAAGATACCCTTTTCTTCATTTGGCGTAACGTTATGGTTAAGGATGGTATGACATTCTGGTTGTTAGTCGTGACATAAAGTTATGATTATTTTAAATTATTATTATATAAATTTAGGAAAATTAAGATGTTAACCCTTAGAGCGCTAATCTTATCTCTTGTGAAAATCGAAGATATCCTTTGCTTCATTTAGTGTAACGTTATGGTTAAGGATGATATGACATTACGGTTGTAAGTCGTGACATAAAGTTAAGATAATTTTGGCGTAACGTCGTGATCAAAAAACCTAACCCATAGAAGAATAATAATTACATTGTACGTCTTGCAACTAGATAATCATACTAAGGGTGCGAAGCACAATATGAAAATTAAAGGAATTATACGCCTGATAAAGTGAAAAAATGCATAATGTTTAGCATCAACTAGATGTGTGAGTTGCAAAGTGATGAAATTTAAACTTCTTTATAAATGGCTATGATTGACAATTTTCTTCAACAATAATTGTTGATGAAACTTAAATAAATTACAGTTATTGTGTTTTTGTAATCTAAATTCTAAAGTTTCAAACATGCTAAAATAACTAGGATTTTAAATTCAATTCTTCGAATATAATTTTGTTGGTCAAAAAACATCATAGAATGTGTAATTGTTTGAAATTAAATTCAAGTTTAAGTTCGGTTTCAACCAAAAGACGACGATTGCATTTCCAGCTACTGGGTTGTGGTTCGGTATTAAAGATGATTATGGTATTTTCTTTAGTAAACTAGAAAAGTAAAAAGGTTATATTGAAAATGGAAACTTATCTTTAACGAGAAATCTTGATACCAATTACAAAAATTGATTTATTATTCATTTTTATCTATTTCAAATATTTTAAATCATTATTTTGTTGTATTCTTTTAACAAAATAAAAACTTATGCATAAACATGAAATTATAATGATGCACAACCTTAATTATATCTTCGATCATAAAGCTAGCATATATATGTTATGTTATATGCAAACTATTTAACATAAACAAATTCATAAAAGTGACGCACAAATTAATGTATAAACTTATATACAAATTAATATACAACTTGATGTATAAAATGCTATATATACATACATACAAACATACGTGTGTGTATATTATACATATATAAATATAATTTATTTTATATGCGTGGGTGATTAAAATATTTAAAAAATAAAATTCTTAGATTGTTATGATAGCAACACTATTATAAAATGGGAAGTAAAATTTTAACATTCATTATTTATTATCTTTTATTATTTTATATGATAAAATAATTTAAATGTAAGGTCGTGTATGATTGGGTTGGGTCATATGAAATCTTTATTACTATTTTTTAAACTCATTTTCATATATAATTTATTTTGAGTCATGTATGTACTCATATGTTTGACTACGTACATAAAAAGACAGAATGCATCTTTTTTGGGTTTTGTTTTGTAATAGTTTATTAGTAATAAACAGACAAGAAGTTGCTGAAAAAGTTATGGTCAATTTAATATCTAATGGTGACTAATAGACGGGATTTTTTCAATGATTTTGAAGGTCCGGTGCATGTAATCACAAGTTATATTTTAATATATAAAAACTTTAAAATTGTAAATTGTTTATGTTAAAACTACCTTCTAATAATATGTAAGTAGATGTTCATGATTGAATCTATTATGCGTTTATATTGTATTTCATAATACTTTTAATGATATATAATTTGTCAAAAACAAACAATAAATTTTTTTTTAAAAGGCAAACTTTATTAACCAAAGAAAAAAAAATACAAGTATCGTCTACAAGATGGAGAAACAACCACAACAAAAAAACAAATTTCATTTCTACCACTGTTGTACATGAAACATCTAAAACAATGCAGAAAAACGGGTTGTTAGCTACCAATTAACATCTAACGAATGTTTCTTATTCTCAAACCAAAGATCGGAGACACGTTGCACCCAAGGAAACAAGTCTTCTTCAAAAATCCATAGCACGAAATTCGTGAGTCGCATACAGGATTTTGTTACACCATTTCCAAATAATCCACAAAGCAATCACAATAACTCCCTTAAACAGTGGATTCCATTATTCATCAACCCCGAGAAGTATTTTTTGGAATTAAAGTTAATCAATAGGACCACCTTCTCACCAGTATACTTCCACCAACTTCGGATTTTTTTTTCCAAAGCAAAGTCACACATGGGCATTTAAAAAGACAATGATCAATATCCTTCGGTTTTGCGTTTCAAAGCACGCAGTTAAGAGGGTAAAAAAAAAATACCTTTATGAGATAAGTTGAGCCAAGTAGGGATTACAATGTTTAAAAGCCTCCAAAAGAAAATGTTCACCTTAATCAGAATTAGAAAGCTCCAAAAAGACTTTGTATTGCCACAAAACACAAATAAAGCATATAAAAAAGTCTTCTAACTAAGAAATCACCCTTCTGATCCAAAGTCTAGAAAATCTAATCCTTGCCAGATTTGCTCAGCTCCAAACACATCAAAGTAGATTCCAGACTCTTAAGCTCTTCTGTTGCCCTTCCTCTAACATGAGAACACCAAGCCTAAACTCCTCTACCATGATTACCATCAACAACCCATCTGTCCTTGAAGCGGACCTCTTTATAGGTCTCAATATAACCTGGGAAAAAGATCTTTTAGAGTTGCACCCCTAGGAATCGGTTTGATATCCCAAAAAGCCTGCGATCGATCCAACAGCCGCCTGCCTACCAAACGTATATTGCAATTTTGATCACCCCTAGCCTCAATTATTTTATTCACACTACATATGTTTGCCCAGGTGCTAATTCCCATTCTTGAATTCATACCATTTTGCCCATATAAGCATATAATCGCCTCTTTCCAAAGTGAAGATTCATCTGATTCAAACCTCTAGAGCCATTTGCCAGTAAAGTTAAGTTCTTGACTTCAAGACAGTGAATCCCCTTCGACGACATCCGATACAAAAATAATTAATCCCTAAAAATTAATACTCATAGTAAATAGAATTTGCATTCCAACTCCTCAACGTCGGCTCCGCGCCCAGGCCAAAATTCCAAAGTCCGTGTAGAGCTCCATGTTGCCAACTTCGTACCCAGACCAAAACTTCATGAAATGGAATTTTCATTCTAACTCCACAAAAATCCTTCATAATTCCATGAACTTACGTGCCCTAGGTTCTTAACCTATTTTTGAAAGTTTTTAAACAAAACTCGTAGAGTTCTGTAAATGTGACGAATTTCGACATGACATGATAAAATTGTTAAGAAGCTGACTTAGACATGAAGTGGGTTGAAAATGGATCGACAATTTTTTTTGGGGTCGGGTTAGGGTCAACCCTGAGTTAGTTGAAATTAACCCGATTGACCTTTTTAAAATTTTATAAAATAATATAAAATTAAAAATAACAGTAAGACCTAAAAAACCAAAATGTACAATTTATAATTTATAAAAAATTTATCTTAGTTCAAATGTATTTCTAATTGTTATTTTGGGTTTTGTAATTTCAATCTATCTTTTCTAGAATTGAATACCAACAAAGATCAAATACCTACTTTGATTATTGGAAATTGAAGCAAAAAACTGAAAACTATAATAAAAATAAAAGTCAAATTTGAAAACCAAACTTAAAAAGACTAAATGGGTCATCTCGCGGGTCGACACGAAATCGATACGAAAAAGTTGACGTGACTCAAATTGGAAATGAAAATAAGAAGGTTCGATATGATTTTTACACGAAAATTCTGTTAACACAAACACGACAATTCAAAACCCAATCCTATTTACGGTTTTAGATTTTTGTAATAGGATTCCAAAACGGTTTTTAAACCTTTTTGCCCATTTTTTTAAATTATAAATAAAGTTTCGATATTGTTTCCATTGGAGTAATTATGCTATGTGTGGTCTTTTTCGGTGCTCATATCTTCAAAGTGAAATCCAACTGTTTTAACTTTTAATTATTTTTTACCATCATCATATGTGTTCTTTATTTCGAGTCATCCTTTTCTTCTATTAATTTTAATTTACCAATAACTAATAAAAAAATTGAAACACACATACATACATACATAAATACACAGTCGATCATTTTATCGAACTTGACTGGCAATGAGTCGAGAAGACAGATGAATATTTTAAAATCTCGTTTAAATATTTTTTTTGGTTTGATTCTCATTGAATCATCGAGGCATTATATAGTTCAGCCACTTCTCTTCGTTTTTTTAATATCTCTCTTTCTTTTTCTGGATTTTACAGGATTTGAATATGACAGGATTTACAGGATGTAGATTTTATGGGATTTTGCAGGATTTGGATTTCATACAACAAATTAAACCATACATTTGAATACTTGATAACTCTTCCTGTGGGGTTAGAGGCTTGATCTCACAAACCTTTTCTTCTTGAACAGAAATAAGGCCCAAAAGCAAGTAGATTGGCATATGTTTCTATATTGTCACATCAATAGTGCTCAGCCCATTACTGATATGGGCCAGCCCAGTTAAATTGAATGAACCATTTCAATATACCACATTTCATTATTTAAGTTTTTAACCTGCTTTTTGAGCTGAAATTACCATTTAGGAGTTCAATAAATGATCATCTTTTTTATGAAACACTTAAAATTTTCTAAAGGAGGCCCTCCATTTTACTAGTATTAAACTTCGAATTTCTTAGAGTTATTTGTCTTTTCATAAACCGGAAAAAACAATACTAGGACCGTTCTGTAACAAGGACCCTACACGAAAGCTAGAGTTTGAGTCGATGGTGTAAGACTAATCTCGAACATGATTTGATAGTTAAATAAGTACTATAGATGCAAGCTCAGGAAACCTTGAACTTGAAAAACTTGAAAATATATGTTAGACCTATCTTTAAATAAAAGAAGTTTAATTCAAAAGCTCTAGTTACACGAAACATAAGAATATGTTTAAGTTTGAGCTTGACTCATAATACTACCACATACAAAGGGTTTAGTGATCTCGATTATAAAAGATGGAGCCAAGTTCTGAAAACCTTAAACTCGAGTTGTTAATGTTTCAAGATCATCTTATATGTTTAAATTTGAAATAAAATTCGATGCAATGAGCTCGAGTTAGGGTAAATCACTTAATAAGATTAATGCACCTCTAGTACCGCAGATATGCAAGAGATGACCTAGTATCATTCATATCTTTTGTACCATCTCATTAAGGGTGTTCATGGATGGTTAACCAAACCAAAATTGCATTTCGGATGGTTAACACGAGATAACGGTTTGAGGATTTCGTGAACTTAAACCTAAAAAGTTGGTTGACCGATTTTTTTTAGGATCGGTTATTCGGTAAACCAATTAACCATTTTTTAATTAATTAATTAGTTTTTAAATTAAAAAATTTCAACAATTAGTTTATAAAAACTTCAAATGTTTAAGATAAAAAAAAGCAAGGAAATAAAACTACAAATCATCTATATAATATCTTTAAAAAATTAAACATTATCTTTAAAAATCTAACAGAAACAAAAGAACTATTTTATAATCTTTCAAAATTAAATTATTCTAGGGTAATTTTTTGTTATTTTGAATTTAAAGATTAATGTAGACTAATAAATAAGTAATAATTTTAAATTATTAATGGAATACGTTATAATTTTAAATTATTAAAGTTAAAATGTATAAAAAGTTTACAGCTCACCAAAGTTATTCAGCCTTGTTTTAACTTCTTCATTTTCTTGATTAAAGTTTTTAGCCAACCGAACTTCGAAATTATTATGTTAAAATGTTAATGATTTATTACTTTATTATTACGTTGCTATTTTTTATTTTACGAAATGACTTGGCTTTTTATTTTTATTTTTTAATTTGTACTTGAACTTATAGTAATTTGTCAAATTGTAATACTAAATAGTTAGGTTAACTTTGAGATTGAGATATAATATTTTAGTTTAAAATGTGTTTGAACTTTATTTTTCGTTTTAATAGTGATGTATTAAATGATATTCGTAACGATATCCTAACAAAAGTATTTATATAGTATGAAATCTAGATAGTAGTTAGATCTTTTTGATTTTTTTATTATTTATTAATATTTTAGGTATTTTTGCAAAAACAACTATGCTATTACTATAAATTTTGATTTTACTAGTAATAGCGTGACAGACACATTGTTTCGTAATGGGGATCAGGTTAGGGCAAGGCCGTCCCTGAAGGGGTGCTGCACGGGCAACAGCCCAGAGCATCAAACCATTAAGGGATATAATTTTTCAGTCAAATAAGTGATATAATAAGCTCTATTATGTTCATATTTTCACTATAAATGACAAAAGTTATAATCTTAGACAATAATAACAATGAAATTAGAAGATGTAACAAGTGACAGAAAAATATTAATATTAAAATACACAATGTGTGCTTCAAGAAAACAACTAGAAATTTTTTTTCTACTCAATTAAATAATTATTGTCTAAATTTCACATCAAACAACATAAGAAGTGATCAAGCCCCTTTAAAAAACAATAAGTTGTTTTTAAAAAAGTTTAAAAAGACATTATTATTCTATCTTGCACTGCGCATGAAAATGCTTAGAAACGGCCCTGGTTAGGGGACTCCTATAAAATTTTCTACCAATGTATAATTTATTGAAAATATGAAGAAAAAAAAATAGCTACGATTTTTATGATCTAAACGTGTATATGTTGGCCTAACTATCCATACTTCAATATTATTTTAATGTTTATTTTTTAATATTAGTTACTTGTTAAGTAGTTTCATTATTTATTTATTAGTTGATTACTAATTTATTAAATTATCAGTTTAGATAATATATTAAATTGAGTAATTCTTTATTGGTAGTGCTACAATTTTTAACCATTCTTGCAACTTTAGCACATGTAAAAGAACTTTATGTAGCAATGTTTTGGATGGAGATACAATAAGTCGTTATGAAAACTTGTAAAGAATAGTTGTATTAACTTTAATCATGGTGAATCGATTCGAATAGCAAATAGTTTGAAAACCATATCGGGAGTTCGGGAAGATGAGAAATGGATACTCTTAAGGGGGTGTTCGGTTTGCATATAAATCAATGAAAAGATTTGGAATGTTTATATGATAAATGATAGAAATATCATTCGGTTAATCATTTGTAATTCTTGTCAAGTTTTGGTTAATATGGATTTAAGGATGATATAAATTTGGGGTGGGTGGAAGTAAGGGTAAGCTAGATATAGATAGGTTGGATAGGTGTGGTGTGGGGTAGGGTAAGGTTACGAGAGAGTGAGGTGGGTGGGAGTAGGACGTTGGAAGGATGGGTAATGTAATAGTTTAAGTTTGGTTGGGTAATGTAAGGTAGGATGAGTGTGAGGATGGGGTAGGGTAGGATAGGATAAAGATGGTGGGGGTGGAAAGGGGTGAGGTTGGATGGTGTAGGATAAGACACGCATGGGCATGAGGTTAGGTAAAATAGGATAGGATATGTGTGTCAGACGGATAGGTGGAGGTAGGGGTGGGCTGGATAAGGGTGAGCGAGGTAAGGATAAATGTCGTGCAAGTATAGACATAGGTAAGTAGGGTATGTTAGGGTTGGAGGGGTGGAGGGAGGTAGGGTAAACTGTTAAAGTAAGGTATGTGTGGTTGAACATCCTAGGGTTGCGTAAGGTAAGGGTGAGTGGGCAGGATAAGATAAGGAGGGTGGGATAGATGGAAGTATGGTTTTGTAAGTTAATAAATAGGTATAATGGAAAACTGAAAAACGAAAAAGAAGTGAAATTTAAAATGCAAAAGAGTGCCTAAGATTTCAATACAAGAATGTGGGATTTATATCATCCGGATATCTTAAATCATTCATTAAATCCACGAGAAACATTAGATTTAAATGAAAATCTAAAAAATTTGTGAACCAAACGACCCCTTAGGATTCTAACATGATGTAATACCCCGAATATCAAGGTAAAGATTTAATTAGAGCCTGTCGATTATCGGATTATAGTTTATAAATAAGAATTTTAATAAATATGAGAAATAAATACAACTTATTACATATTATTAATCCTAACAAGAAATGTATTAAAACAACTATAATAGTGAATTTAGCATTTTGAGTATCGTGTAAAACGCCGCACAACTTAGTGAACAAGTAATGAGAAATTAAAAAGTTTAGTGTGTGCCTACGGGCGACGGCTGGAGGTTGGGTAACCCCCATGCCTTATATCCCTCTTTGACCTTATTAACCCTTGGATCTTAACCCCAAATGATGATTTAATTGTACATTTGAAAATCTTTTATTAAATATTGTGATTTGAAAATCAGATTACCTCTCTCTACTTGCTGTAACATATCACTCTTTCTCTTTCTAATTCAGATTTAGGCTTGGGTTGTAAGAAAGAAGGTGCTAACTCTCATTTTTTAAAGCTTCTAGAGGTAAAATTCCTTCCTAAAGTTTTGTTAGCACTTTGAGTTATGTTATTTACTTGGCTACATCTGTTTCTAAGTCTTAAAACCTCCATGAAATGCTTAAAAATCCTTAAAACGCCGTTGTTAAAGCTTGAGCTCAATAATGGTGATTTTCATGTTTCACGACCAAACTCAAAACAAACACTTAATACATATTCTTAGGAAGCTTAAAAGCTTTTGTCAAAAATTTCAAGAGATTTGGTAAAGAAATGAAAATGTTATGAACTTTTAAGATTTAGTTAAGTTTTATAACAAAAATATGAAGATTTGGGCGACTTAACGTAAATAATATTTATAAGTGACTGGGGATAGTAAATATATAATATTTAATGTGTTTAAGGGTTTGAAAATAGGTATCCAAGCTGTTTTTAGGCTCAAAACGGCTTCTGCTCGTTGGGCGCTGGGCAGCTCCAACCCAACACTAGTTAGCGGTTAATGACTCATCTACAATTGGTCTTGGGTGCCGGGGAGCTCCAGTCAAATGTTGACCTGCCAATTGACTTTGACCAAAGTAGTTAGACCTCGTGCAATGCTAGTCAACGTTGGGTGGCCGACTCAGCCCAGTGTGACCTCTAACTTGTTGACCAAGTTTTGTTTTAAGATCTTGGATGTCAAGGCAGTGTTGGGACTAGACGAAGGTGTTGTTTGATTGCATAAGAGATAAATTGTCTAATGTCTGATTCCACATGATGAGAGGTGCACCTGATAAGATACTGGTCTGATAAGAGAATTCAATATTTGACTCTGTTATTAACTTTACATAATCATTCTCAAAACCAAACAAATATCATTGATTAAAGTCAAGTAGTAACAATAATATCATTAAATCAAAGTGATTTATTTAAACATTTAAAAACATTCAAATAGCATTAATAAGATTCAAGTAAGAAACCAATTCAAGTTTATAAGTTATAATCAAGTAACATAAATGCATTCAAGAAACATATAACCAACATACTTTCAAGAATCAAGTTTCAATTCAAGTTTATAAGTAATAATCAAGTTTATAAGGTTACGTTTATTAACTTCCAAATAACAAAAGTTTATAATTTATATAGATATATTATTGAAAAATAATCAATTGTATCAAAAATTGTTGGAATGTTTCTCGTTATAATAAATATGGGTAATGGGTAGGGTAGGGTAGGATTGGGTAGGTTGAGGGTGGGGTGGGATAAAATAGGGTAGGGTAATGGTGTAAGGGTAGGTAGGTTGAGGGGTAAGATGGGTGGGGGTGGGTAGATTTGAGGGGTAAGGGTAGGGGTGAGGTGGGTAGGTTTGAGGGGTAGGGTGGATGGGGTAGGTGGGGTGGAGTGGATAGGGGTAGGCGGGGTAGGGATGGGGTGGGGTAGGGTTGAGGGTGGGGATGGGGTGGTATAACTAAGTTAAGGTAGTTGAGGTAGGGGCGGGGTGAGGTGAGGTGGTTGAGGATAGGATATGTTGAGGGTGGGGTGGGGTAGGGGGTTTAGGGTAGGGTAGGGGTAGAATAGGATGGGTGAGGTAGGGTATGGGGTATGGTGGGGCTGCGGGGAGGAGAGGCGTGTATTAACATATAAACAATATTATGTCAACTCAACATTTAAGGTATTATTGAATTAAGTATAACATAAATAAAGTACAAAACAAATTTTTTTAAAAAAAGTAGATGACGTTTTGTAAATTGAAAAACGAAACACATACAATTTCTTCAATAATCGTGCTTGAATAAATAGTTATCAATTAATAAAAGAGACAAAACAAAATCTATAAATTTTAACATAATAGAGTGGCAAGAAATTGTGGGTTGGCCATGGCCCCCCTAGTAGGGGTGTTCATTTCGGATTATCCGATTTTCGGATAATCAGAAAATCGGATACATGAATCTTACTATCCGAATCCTAGGATCCGATCCGAAAATCCGAAGTGAAATTATCTTAAATTTTGGATAATCCGAAAATCGGATACATGAAATTTCGGATTATTCGAGAATCGGATATCGGATTATCCGAAATTTAAAATTTTTAGTTAACCTTAAAATTATATAATGAATTCAAATATACAAAATACAAATCTATATACCTTTTAATATATAAAAAAATAATTATGTCGTAAACGAAATTTAATCATAATTTATAAACCTAAAACAACAAAAAAAAAACATGTCAAAAAGAGTAAATTACATTTAAATGAGTTATAATTATATTAGAGCGACATTATACATTTAAAATTAAAGAATTTAATTATTCTTAGTTAAATAACTTATGAAAAAAAAACTTTAAAAATATAATTTTTTTTAAAAATTGGATTTTGGATTTTTAGAAATCCGAAAATATGCAAAATCCATATCCGAATCCGAAATTTCGGATTATCCGATTTTCAGGTTTTCGGATTTTCGGATTATCCGTATTTCGAATAATTTAACTTCGGATTTTTTGCATCGGAACCTCATATTCGGATATTTTTAAACACCCCTACCCTCTAGTACAAAGGTAGCTACGCCACTTAATACAACTAGATTATTGACCCATGTAGTACATATGTATTTTTTTTATAAATAAGTATTTAAAATTTGTATATAATTATAAATATTATTACAAAAATAATAAAATATTCATGTTAAAATGATATAGATAACTTTTTTGAGATCATATAAAATATTAATTTAAAAGTCATGATATTAGGATAAACATAGTTAACATAAAATTTTAATAAGCGTATTTACATCCCAACCCGTTTTACAATAATTGTTGTTGTGTTATTATCGCTTCATTTGAATCCAATAAAATCAAATTTTTCGTATGACAATCATTTTATATTATTAAATATATAAAAGTTATAAAATATTGATTCGTATTTTACTTTTACATAGTTGAATTGAATAAATTTTATTAGACGATTATAAATAAATTCTTATAAGTATACTTTTAAAGAAATTTTTTATTAAAAATAAATATTTGATATATATACTTTAAATTAATTATCTAAAAACATTCTGTTTAAATTTCTAGAAAATGATAATAAATTAATAATACAAAATTCTAAAAACAAAAACATATTTGATATTCAATAACGTCTTCCATTAGTATGAAATATCATTTTCAAAAATTACAGAAATTTATATTTATATACAAGATTTAATTGAAAATATAATTAAATTCGTTATATTCTAACTAGAACAAATTCATTAGATTATCAGATAATTGTAATCTATATTATAGATATATATTAGAGATCATTGTATTTTATATTATAGATGTATATTCAATAATAAATAGGCTAAACTAATATTTTACTCATATTCTAAATTGATTAAAAAAAACAGAATTTTAAATGGATTGTGATTGGTAACATTATTTTAAATTGATATTAATATTAATGTCAGATGGTAAGAATAAAATAAAATATTTAATATTAAGTAAATTTAAAAACAAGAGTTTTATTATTTAATTGTAATATTAAATTATTATAGATATTTAATGTATAAATATTTATAATTCATTTATGTCAATCAATAACTTTGTATATTTAATAGAGCCAAATAATAAAACATGTGTGGTTAATCAAGATTATCATTTTCTATTAATGCTAAATTTTATAAAAAGATATTTAAAAATTTAAAAGTATTTAGTTTGTATTGAACCACATAGTATTTAATTTAAAATATCATTGATAATGTATACTTTTAAAAAAGAAAAGATATTTTGAATAGATTTTTTTAACTTTTTAATAGTATTATAATTTTCATATTTATTGATAGTTAATGTATATATTTAAATTTAGTTACACAATTAATTTAATTTGTGTAACTAATAAATCTAAATAACAAAAATTTATAGTAAATCAAAAGGTTTCCCTGTCGATAAAAATATTCTCTACTATTATAATAAATATATTTAACTGAGATACTTAAAAAAAATACATTTCAAATGTATTTTTAGAAAAACATTTAAGTTACTAATATTATTCTTTTTTTAAGCATAGTTATAGAAGTTATATACAATAATTGCATATTTAATTTTATTCTTTTATGTATTTAAAACATTAATTAAATTATATAAGTAGTAAAGTTATTTCAGGAAAAAGTGGAGGTAAAATTTTTTTGATGTAAAGAGAGATTGCAATGTGGCACAAATTAATTTGCTTTATTAATAGATATAGATAGGTGTAGATGCAGATTAAATTTTGAAATGTATAGTTTTAATTCTTTAATTGTCATTTATCCATATATTCTTTTAGTTTATCTATTTATTGATATTCATTTTTAACGCATTTAACTTCATTACACGCATGTATATAGCCATTGGATCAGGTGATGCATCACGGAGGAAGTTGATGCATCACGCAGAGAATTTGATGCATCACGCGAGAATTTTGATGCAATTTTGGTGGTGCATTGATGTTTTCCAAGGTTTTTCGATGTATGTCGGTATTCAATTAAGCCCTCTATGTGTGTGTGTGTCGGTGTGTGTAACAGAGACCATTATAGTTAAGTTAAAAAATTTTCATTATTATAATTTAGTTTTTTCATCACTTTATTATATATTTTTAGAAATACCATTAGTATATATTGAGTTTTTTTTTATTACTTCATCATTTTATAAATACCATTAAATTTATTAATTTTCGTATTTAACAAGATTACTTTTATTTTATAATTATGTTTCCATAGCACTGCCTATCATGCTTGATTTATTATAATTTAATACTTTTCTTAAACTATAAATCAAATCATAAAATAACGCGAAAACTAATAGTTAATAATGTAAAGACATCTTTCTTTATGAAATTAAATTAAATTAAAATAATACAGATAATAAATAATAATCGTAAATCTGAAATTATAATTTATAAATTTGACATATAATTTTGATTAATAAAGTCGTTTAAAATAAATTGTTATCATTGTTTTATAAAATTTAGTGACGAACTTCAAGTGACCACAAGTAAAGTTTCCTAAAAGCATAAAAGTGTGGTTTTAATAATTTAACGGATAAATGTTAACTCTAACGCTGATAAGGACCATGTGAGTAAAAAGCTTTAATTTAAGGACTATTGGTGTAATAAATTATTTTACGAATGAAAATCATAAATTTAAACAAATCACAGGAATGACTTATATAATTTACTCAAATATAAAATCTATAACATTCTTGGAGGGGAGAACCACATGAAGGAACTCCAAGGCTAGAGGAGAACAAAACTAGAGAATCCAAACCACTTGTCTAGTTGCCTGACTTATGTTGGAATTTAAAACTAGTTTAATTATTTTAAACACACATATATTTTTTAATAATAATAATAATAATAATAATAATAATAATAATAATAATAATAATAATAATAATAATAATAATAATATCTATATTCGTGAAAGCAATAGCACCTTAACAATTTACTCATATGTCATTTTATTATGGATACATATGATCACAAGAGATTCTTACGAATGAATCGAGTCTTCGATTCTCTCTTTAGTAATTATTAACTTACCATAAGTTAAGGATCGAATATCTTTACGTAACTAGGAAAAAAAAACCAATCTTTACGTTCGTACATCATTTACTTCTATTCGGTGGCTCTTGAACCAATACGTGGCCACTTTTGTCCTACAACAAATCAATATACATCTAACGAACAGTAAAAGTTATATTTTTAAATATGTATCGCTAGAAGTGTGTGCTTGGTGATCTTCCACGACTGTTACTATCTAACACGATCTCAAACAGATCACCTTCAGAAGACTCATCATAATCAGACATTCCTCTATTAACACTTCCATAATATTGTGTGCTTCTCTTTGTAGATCGATCTAACCAGTGTGAATCTATTCTTCCCATAGAAAAAAGCTCTTTGCTATCATCATACCCTATAACCGGAGAATTTGCTAGCGGTCCGAGGAAGCAAGGATTTGGTGTTCTATGCAAATTTGCTTGGGTATATTTAAAGACGCTTTGCCCAAAATTTACAAGTATTGTAATGTCACTATTTGCTGCCAATGTTGGGTATAGAGGTGTTGCAAATTCATCTGTAGTGCAATAGAATTCACGTACGAGTTTTGAATCAACGGTGAAGAAAACTTTCTTTTGACTTGGATTATACCCACAACCGATCACCCTTTCTGCTCTTCCCCATTCATCGGGCTCTGATTCAGTCATGAGCTTAACTCCTATGAAATTATTATGAAACATCATCACCATATAAGAAACATTGTTATTTATAAACATTGTTATTTGTTTGGTTATAAACATTGTCCAAATACTATCCATCCATTTTTTATTTTTTTTAATTACATAATTTTTAATTCAATATTGACATTAATGCTTTTAACTCTATGTAAACCAAACTTATTTTCATGACTAGTTCTTCATTATTAATTATTAATTCTTAATTAATTTTAGTTTTAAAGGAATTCATGTAGCAACAAATAATGAATATTAATTAAAAAAAACTACAAGCACTAAATAGTAAATAAAACACAAATGTGTTGATCATAATTGTAGTGGTTGTTGGACTTTTCAATAAAACAATACTATAAATTTCCCTAAAACATGCAAAATTTGGGTCCCAATTGTGATTTAATTAGTTGTAGTTTCCTATAGTTGCATTTTGTCATTACATGACTTGTATGAGATTCTTTAATTCAAGATGATACAAAAATTTTGTTGTATTACATCAAATTTCATAAACAACCTTTTATATTTCTGGGTTTAAAAGCCTAGATTAATAATATATTTTATCTTTATAATCTTTAATACAATGCAATTTATTTTTATAATTTATAACAATATAATTCATATTTTCATGTTTATAAATTAGAACAATGTTTTTTTATTTATCATGGTAGCATTATATCATTATATTCTACAGTACTTGGATAAAACAAAGTAATTTTATAATTTTAATTCTATAACATATTTTAATTTTAAGTTTCACATTATATAAACTTAAATTTCTATAGAAATACACATTTTGATTAAAAATAACTTGTGAATTATAAACATTAAAAAGATTTAAAGCTAATTTTAAATATTATGCAAAATATATTATGTAAACTACATCTTGAATATCATTTTTAGAACATTTTACTCTATAGTATTGAGACATTTATTCTCTTACAAATTACAATAAATTAATATTGCAATAAGAGTAAAAGTTCAAGAACCATAGTAATTATATCGTTTGTTATTTAAAATACAAAAGGCTTTGTATATTTTCAACCTTACATTGATTTCTTATTTATTAACGATTATAGAACATTTACTTAATGAATTTACATTCATATTTTTTTTTTATTTTGCCAATTATTATTGTATATATTATATACACAACTTTTTTATTGCTATTTTTATATCTCAAATAGAAAAAAAATCATAAAAAACTTACTTACATAGAAAAATATTTAAGGGTTGATTTCTATTTAAAGTGACCAACTAATTTTGTTCTCAAAGAAAGACAACATACTTATACAATAGTTGAAATAAAATAATATTAGTATTATGTTTTGTAATAATAAACACTTGTTCTTAAAGAAAGACAACATACTTTTACAATATTTGTTCTTAAAGAATGACAACATACTTTTAAGAAATACATTATTTTTATGTAAGAATAAAATTAAGTCATTTAAAATAAAAAAATAGTTCTAACTTCTGAACATATGCTTTTTGTAATTGCCCTAAAATAGTAAAGTGTCTATGTAAAATTGTAAATACTATTTATATTTGTAATATTGGCTTTTGAGAATTAGCCAAAATACATAAAGAATAAATAAATAATTTCTAGAAGCTTAAATGGCTTTTGAGAATTAGCAACGGTGTCTTGACTTTAGAAAAAAAAAAAAAAAAGAAAAAAAGGAAAAAAGAAAACATACCTTCTAGATAAACAGAGCCGTCGGAGTTGAACCCAACGGATCCCGGGTAACTTCCGGGAAGCTTCAACGGCGACGAACCTCCTCCGGCGAGCCCAACCGATAGCATAATACCCATTTCCGTTTTACCCTCAACTATATCCTTACCACCATTTCGGACCTTCAACTCTTCTTTTTTAGCAATCACACCGCTAGAATTTATACCATTACTATTACTACTTGTTACATGAACCAAAGATTCCGATGAAGTTTTATCACCGGCCGGATTCTCCTGAATCAGCTTAATTTTCTCCCCGTTCCCTTTATTCTCCTTCACCTTATCGATTTCGATTTCATCTTCAAATGTGGACAAAATCGTGATTTCAAAATAAGCTTCTTGAGGAAACGGTGAGGAATTCCCAAGCGCCGGACCAGGTAAAGGTAACGCCGATTTGATCACCGCAGCCGCCGCCATTGACGAACCGGTCGTCGTAACGATTTTCTTTAAACCGGGATTAAGTCGAATCTTTTGCATGAAATCGGCGGACCCCTGACAGACTTCCCAACCGATTTCCACCATCTCGACGTCTTTTCCGCCGCCGTCGCCGACGGGAGCGCAGTAACCCAAAATCGATTTATTTGATTGGATTGAAGGGGAGGAAGTGAAGTTTGTGAAAGCGAATCGTGACCATCCGTTCTCCACCGCATCAGTCATCAGAGAAGGGTGGTCGGACCAATTAAAAAGAGTCGATTTTGAAGAAATCCCACGTCGGAGAACGTAGTAATTTGCTCGTCGTTTGTTGTTGAAAACGTTTTCTTGTTGATGGAGTTTTGAAATTCCGTTTTGTAGAGAGGTTGCTCGTTGGATTGATTGTTGTTCTTCCCGTTGTTGTTGTTGTTGTTGTTGTTTTGGATGGTAACAGAAGCGTCGGGAGATGTAAAAGAGGACGAGAAGGAATATTCCGGTGGCTACTACCACCAAAGCAATCAGTGGCAAGCCGTGCATCGGCGGTGGTTGGGTGATCGGAAGTCGGAGGTTTTAGGATTCTGATGAGAAAATAGAGAGAAAGATGAGGAAGGGGGTGGACTGGTTCTGGTTCAAGAAAGGCAGCATTGAGTAAAATGAAACAGAGAGTTGATAAATGTAAATATAGAGGATAATTTTATTTCGTACTATTAATAAAAGATTAATTATATTTATTACGCGACATATTTTATTATTGGCATCTGTTAATTAGATTTCGAAAATTAATTAAAAAAGGTAAATTAAATTATTTAAAACTCAAATGTTAAAAGATAAGATCTTATCTAATAAATCGTAACAACCGACGTTTAAAAGGTATTTTTACAAATTGTTATGAATATCAAAATTTATTAGAGTTTAAATGTTATTCCGTAAATACAAAAATTTATTTCCATTTAAATAATTTATACTTCAAAAATAATTAAAAAAATATTAATATTAAATAGCATAAACTTAAAAACTTTAATGTACCTAAATCTATGGTCAAATTTTCAATTTTATGATGGTCAAAACTATCCGTGTGACGTACTGGTAAATAAAAAAGTTATGTAATATAAAGTAAGGATTGATTGCAAGATATCAAAAGTGATCTTCTAGACAATTAATTCATCTTTTTATATGTCAATTGTAAAATCATATTAGGGTTTATTATAGAAAAACCAACATGTTTTCACGTTTTTTATGTTTTCGTTCTTTTATCTTTTTTTTTTTCATAAAAGTTCTCAAGTCAATTTTTCTTTTTAGTTTAGTGAAATTTGGATATTAGAAACTCGATTATAATTAGTAACCGGATTTTTAAAAACTGAAAAATCGGGTTTCAATATCTAAATTTCAGTCAATCAAAAAGAGACAAATAAATTGAGAACTTTTATGACAAAAAATAATATGGAGTGACGAAAACTTAAAACGATGAAAACATGTTGGGTTTTTTAATAATAAACACATCATATTATAAATGTATAAAATGCATTTTCCAAACTTTTATTAATTAAAACCATGTAAAACAATTCTATGAATGTCATGTGTTACTAATGTGTACATTCGTAACATTCCTATGACATTAATCTAAATGTAACTAATAGAAATCCAGTATACCAAATTACATATAGTTGTAATGTTATTTTATATATTTATATGTCAAAATTAAAAAAAAATAAAAAAAGCTATCATTCAAAATGATACTTTTAATATCCTTAAAATGTCACTTTCTGAAATTATATCACACATAAATAAATAAATAAAAGCAAATGGAAAGGTGGTGTTGTTGAGACTCTTTCTTGGGTTGATAATTTTTTTTGACTGACGCTATCCTTTCGGATTATAAAAATACCTTTAAAACCGATTTATATGAAAATGATTTTCAATTAAATTACAATTTAATATTTGAACGGATTAAGACATTACTCTTAAACAATATATTATGGCACCATCTCCAAAAGTTTAGAAACTAAACAATTTTTTGGCCTGTTTGTGTTAACTTTTGTTTGTTAAGTTAAATTACATGTATGCAAAACAAAGAATTTATTTCGTTTAATTTTAAAAAGATAAGCGGATGCGGACGTAATAGGGGGCTAAGCATTTAGAATTATAGTATAGAACTTGATGTTATTATTATACTGTAATTCCTTGATATGTGTTATCGCTTTTGGTTAAAACTATAACGAATATGGAAATGCAAAGTGCACACTCTTAAAAGCTTGGATAAAGTCAAGACCCGGACTTTAAAGTGATGGTCAAGGGGGCTACGCTCCCTTGCGGGGTTGTAGGGACAATGCCTCTAGCGGGGTTCAAGAGGCAGAACCCTTGGCGGTGGTTCCTTGGTGTGTTAATTTCGTATACAACAATGAAATCTTAACAAATTATACAAATCTTAACAGCTTTAACACTATGAAGCTTGGTTTTGTTGCTGCTATGCAACCTTCAAGTTGCTGTGTGGGTTGCTGTTAAGACAACAATACTAATTGTTTTAGCGATTATTTGACAAGTTAACCTATTTATCAATTTAATTTTGTTGGAGAAAAATATTATATATACAAACGGCATATATTAATTGGAAACTAACATATTTTCTTGTATATTATTCCATAACAAATTTTGATGCCTGGTTAGAGTAAATTTATCAAAAAGTGAATGTTTACGATCACAAGATCATCCAAGACAAATTCCTAAGTTCGTTGTTGTACCTCTATAGTTTCTACCACTTGAGACCTTGAGCCCACTTAACTAAATTAAGTTACAAGGCACACCCATCTCAAAAAAAAAAAAAAGTGTAGAGTCCAAAAATTGAATTCAAAGTGTAAAATTTTAAAATCTTTTAAAGAAATACATCGAGACACAACAAGAAGCCTCCAAAAGAATAAGAAAAATAAGGTTTTCTTTCGACACCTAATCACAATTACCATTACAAATTTTAAAAATTGGCCTTTGCAAAATTTTATATATATATATATATATATATATATATATATATATATATATATATATATATATATATATATATATATATATATATATATATATATATATATATATATATATATAGGGTTAAGTTCCATGGAGTCTCATATTAGAGTGGAGTCCTGAAGTCCCATATTAAATGCATATGTTCATTACAATACAATATTTTATTTTATACAAAATTATAATATACACATGTTCAAAAGTGCATTACAATTGACGATTTCACATCATTTGAAGTTATAACGATAAAACAATTTTATATCATGCAAATTTATAATATTTAACAAATATGCACATGTGATCTGATGATGCACTTTGAACATGTGCATATTGTGTTTTTGCATGAAATATAACATTTTTATCGTAATGAACTTCAAATTATGTGAATTGTTCAACAGTAGTACACTTTTGAACATTTATATATAACATTTTTGCATGAAATAAAATATTTTATTGTAATGAACATGTACATTTAATATGGACTCCAGGACTCCACTCTAATATGAGACTCCATATATATATATATATATATATATATATATATATATATATATATATATATATATATATATATATATATATATATATATATATATATATATATATATATATATATATATATATATATATATATCAGACGTTGGGTTTTAACACGTTTATTAATCTCACCATGACCCAAAACTTTTAATCTCTCCTAAATTTTAATAAGGTATTTTTGATATTTTATTTATATTTTACAACCTTGTTTATAACTTATAAATTTTATAGTTTGTTTTAGGTTGAATCATGGGCAAGAAAATAAGTATAGATTCATTTTCAAGTGAAAGGAAGATTTTGTTCAGAACCAAATCCACAACGTGACATCAATTGTGATAATCTTAGGAAAAATTCTCTTCGGATTGAACCAGAGAAAATTAATATGTCGAATTCAACTCAACGGATGTCTACCTAAATACTTTAATTCGTGATTTAGATGAGCGGCCATCTGTCTAGAGCTATCCAAGTAACCAAAGCAATGAAATTAGGCGGTGATATATTATACGTGGACCTTATTAGCTTTGTAAATCATAGTAACCTTTCAGTACGAATGGTCGTATGTGTAGCTTTCAATAGGGGGTGAACATGGAATATTTTGGATCGGTTTTTAACAAAAACCAAACTCTAAAAAAATCAAATTTAAAATCCAAAAACCGAATGGTTTGGTTTTAAAAGGTTCAGTTTTCGTTTCGGTCTGGATTTTAGATCTTTTTAAATTAGTTTCAAGTTTTCGGTTTAAAGGTTTTGGATTATTTATCCAAAATCTTTTTTTTTTTTACTTATGGATTTAGAATTTCTTTGACAAAATGTGATTATTAACAACATTTAATATAATAATCATTAATCAAATATCAAATAGATAAAAAAAAAATCTTCAAACATCCAAATATCAAATTTCAAGTTACACAATACAAGTTACAATCCTTCTAAACATCAAGTTATAATCTCAACATTCAAACTCCAAAATAAAATTTTAATGGATCTAAATCATACGATTCAAACATCCAATATCTAAAATATAAATTAAAATTATGAACTTCAAGGATTATAAAAGAATTGGTCCGGTTCTTTCTTTTTTGGTTTTCTTGGAGACTCACACCAAAATCGAACCGAATATTTTGGTTTTTGAAAATTGGGAATCCAAACCATTACGTTGTCTGTCTGTCTGTTTTTATTTTTTTATTTTTTTTATTTTGACTTTTCTGCATACCTTAGCTAGGGTGTGTTTAGTTAAAAGGTTTGGTTTAAGTATTTCTATTTAAGATATTTTATTTGTTAATTTCCTTCCTTATGTGACTATACATTGTTTAATGTAATCAATTGTAAAATCAAGTATGAGTTTGGTCCGTTACTTGAAATCTCACCCTTGGATATAATATAAGACAAGGTTATCAAGATCAAGATTATGATTGTTTTGCTTTTGTAATATCAGGCTTAGATCAAAATATCATGTAACATTGTAGTTTTTTAATATGATAGTTATCAACGAATGTCAAATTTATGTTAAACAATAAAATATTTAAAATTCAAACGTTACGATGATAGTTCAATATAACTCATAAAGATTTTGATAACTTAATTACCTTATTATTGAATATTTTTATTATATTTTTGAAGCCTAGAAATATTGAACTCGTGTGTCTTATGAACTTTTCTATCAACATTTTAATAACCATGTGTATGATACATTTATCAGTCATCTTTCTATCTCATATCTTTCTAGCCACATTAATGTCACATCATCTTTTTTTCTTTCTACCCCCTCAATCATTCTATCCCAATGAAACTCTCGTCACACTACTTATCTTTCTATCTCAATATCTCACTTATATATTTTTATTTTATAAATGAGAGAGAGAGAGAGAGAGAGAGAGAGAGAGAGAGAGTGTGTGTGTGTGTGTGTGTGAGAGAGAGAGAGAGAGGAAGATATATATATATATATATATATATATATATATATATATATATATAAAATATGATTTGAGATGATATCACTCATTATGCAGCGTATCAAAAACTACCACATTAAAAAAAATTAAAAACTTTTTTTTATAAACATGTTTTAATTAATATTATAAAGATGATATGTAAATTCCATATACACTCACATCTTCTAACTCTTTAAAAATGATGTGAACATACACTTACACAAATTTCATATGTGTAAACACACATTTATGTGATACATGATTTCATGCACTTAGAATATGTGGATGTGCATGAAATTTATATATTATGTTTATAATGTTAATTAAAACATGTTTATGAAAAAAAATTTTAAAAAAAAATATTTAAAAATGGTAGCTTTTGATACGATGTATAATAAGTAGTACTCAACCTCTAAGTTCCGAGAACGTGAGAACCACTTCAAAATTTGTGAATTTAATGCATAAAATTATGCATTTGATGCTAAAATTTATGCATTTCATATATATATTTACGCATATCATGATAAATTTGATAACTCAATGTACGAATTTGTGTATATAGTGTATAATTTAATGAATTTAAATTTTAAATGTAATTTTAATGTTATATTATGATAATTATTAATATTGAAGTCCAATAATGATTTTACGTTATAAATTTAAATTTTAAATTTGTGCATTTGATGTGCGAATTTGTGTTTTTTAATGGTTCACACGTTCTTACGAAATTGAGGGGTTCTTACCTGAATCCAACCCTATATACATATATATATGTATGTATGTATGCATCTTTCTTCATTGCATAAACACTGATTCAGTGTCTTTTTCTCGAGATGGCAGGGGATGGGATGCTGTCGTGGCATCTTGATGGGATGTTAAAACGAGCATATCGTTCACTCTAATGTATTACAGGTGTAATCGTTGTCGCCCATAAACAACATTATCCATGTGTCTGCGTCCCTTGATGACGTTTGATGTAGTGTGATGTGGGTAGTAATAAGCTTGACTATTTCGATAAGGGTTCACATATATGTTTTCTTTCAAGTACTTAGACAAGAAAATCAATATATACCTTTTTATGTATTTTTAAAAGTTAATTTTACATGGTTTTAAAACAGGATTCATATCCATTTATATATAGAAACTATCAAACATTGACATATAGCTTGGGTTTAGAGAATCATGTTCATTCATCAATCACGGTTGGTTTAGGCCAAAGGAAGTGGTTGGCAAGAATGTTAAGCAAAAAATACAGTCATGTCAGCGCCACACCAGCTTTGTTATCCCATGCCATTTTTATGCTATATTGAGGGTGTGGTTGGCAAGGATGCCAAACATATATATATTGAGGTTCAATAGGGCACCACGATGCATTGGGAACCAGTGGGAACCAAAAATGCATAAATAATTTACTAAGGATGCAATAAGGGTAATACGAGAATACTAATTATTTTAAAAAATTAATTAATCTTTTAATTAATAGATTAGTTAGAAAATAGGAAACTAAATAATATCATTAACTACTTAACCTATTTTCTTCCACATTTCTCTCCCTCGCCTCTCTCTCTCTCTCTATCTAAACCGGCTGCCTACATCATTTCTTCCACCTCAATCTCGCCGGCCACCACCTCCCTCCCCTCTCTCTCTCTCTCTCTCAATCTCGTCGGCCTCCATCATTTATTCTCCCTCAATCTCGCCGGCTTGCATCATGAAGTTGATGAACAATGCATCACTATGATGTGTCTTGTTTCAAAGGATGAATGCACACCAAAAAATACGATGACATTGATGATTCTGGTTCACGATGTTTACAGTGATGAATATTCATGTTTCTAGGTTCAAACATGTTGCACAAAGCAATGCATCACGACGATGCTTCTGCTTCAAAGGATAAATGTTGATGTTTTTGGTTCAAACATGATGCACATTAGCGGTGCATCAAGATGATGATGAACATGTTGAAGACGGTGATTAACACGTTTAAATCCCAGATATGCATCACGACGAACACGATGATGCATAACATGGGAAAGATGAATACGAAGATGCACCGTATGAACACGCTGATGCATAACCTGGTGCCCCATATAAACACGATGATGCATAATCTGGGAAATATGAATACGAAGATGCACAGTCAATGAAGATGATGAAGCATCATGTTGGATTTTTGTTCAATTGAAATTTTTTAATTTTAGAAGTGTATTTTATAAATTTATTAGCATTTAATACTTGATTATTGAATTAAATATTCAATCAATATAAATTTAATTTTGAGTTGACTTGATATATTATTTTTTTCCCAAAATACCCTTATGCACATCTAATATGTAAATCGTGCATCATGATGCGTACACAAATTTCATTTTTATTACCTTTTTACCATTGTAATCTTAGCCATTCATTTTTTTAGATCTAACGGTGTATATAGGTTCCTAAGTTGCACGATATACACAGATGCCCCATAGAACCTAACCCTATATATATATATATATATAGTTCAATTGAAAACTTTTATGCAACAAGGAACCTGTCAGAACTTTTATGCATTGGATAATCTACCAATGGTGCATAAAGGGTATTCAAAATTAAATATATGGAAATAAAAAATTATGGAAATTAAATCAATATTAATTACATTTTCTTAAATCTCTCACACTTTCCCATTCTTCTCCCTTTCTCTCAACCACATTCTCACTCCCTCTCTCTTTTCCTCTTCTCCCTCTTGGCCGTTAGAAAGCTTCCACGCTAGAAAGCCACCACCAATGACCACCGCCGCTATTCACCAACACAGCAACACTATCATCTACGAAAACATGAACACGAAGACGATGAACATGAAGATCATGAACGAAAATGCATTAAGAAGATGAACTTGAAGATGATGAACAAATTGATGATAAACGGAGATGATTAACATGAAGATGATGATGAACGAAGATGCATCAAAAAGATGAATATGAACATGAACATGATGAACAAAATAGATGATGAACGAAGATGAACGACGAACACGATGCATCGATAAACAAGCTGAACACAATGCATATATGAATTTGTGTATTTTTTTTCGTTAATTGTGTATTTTTTGAACATGATACATAAATGAATTTGTGTATTTTTTTGTTAAACTTGGAAGTGTATCAATTGAATTTATTTAGCATTTATTATTTGATTGTTTGTTAAAATGTTAAATTTAATGAGATATTCACATTCCCCAAAATGTCTTTCATTATTTGTTACTGCAATGGACAATATGCATAACATTGTCCAACTATTTACCTTTTTTTTCATTAATCTAATCCACACAATTTTTGATCTAATGGATAATATAAGTTCTTTTGTACCTCGATGCATAAAAGTTCTCCACTGAACCTCCATATATATATATATATATATATATATATATATATATATATAGATTCAAGATCAATGGGGTACCATGTTAGACTGCGGTACCGGGGAACCATTTATAGTCAATCATTTATCATTAAAATCATTAAAATATAATATAAATTTTAATTAAAATTCTTTCCCACATTAATTAATGTTGGGGGTAAAAATGGTATTAAAAAAATTTAAATTAGAATCAAAAATTCTGTGTATCCCATGAAAATCTTTATTTTAGTTAATATCATTTATTACGCTTATACTGAACATGTGCAATAATGACACTCCATAAACCACGATTGAACATGTTCAATACCATCAATATTGGTTTATCACCAAAACGTTTAACATCGACAAAAAAAAAATCCAACTGCACATGTTCAATAACGTGTAAATGAAATTGAACATTCATGAACGGTTTGAAGAAAATAATAAATATCTTTATTTGACACATCCGGTTGAACATGTTCACTAAAACCCATTGTCGAATCCAATTGAACATGTGCACTAAAATCTATTGTCGAATCCGATTGAACATGTTTACTAATACCCATTGTCGAATCCAATTGAACATGTTAATTAAAACTCAATTTGAAATTTATTATAGATATGTTATGGAAGTAAATCTTTATAATTAAGGGAATTATTATATTATTAGTTGTCATCTATTATTTAATATGAATCTAATTAACTATATTACCCTTTTAAACTTATAACCAAACATGGGTGGACTCCGGTTCCCCAGTCTAACATGGTACCCCATTGATCCCGACCCTATATATATATATATATATATATATA